>JAWQEG010007630.1:0-27572 GCA_033782935.1 Petrolisthes cinctipes
ATGCATAGCCTCTTCCATCACATATGACAACATTATAATATACTTACTTGTTGGTGATGAATTTTCTTTTTTGTTGACATTAGTTTGTGCCTTTATTTATTTATTTATTTATTTATTTATTTATTTCTCGTCTCGTCTCGTCTCGTCTCGTCTCGTCTCGTCTCGTCTCGTCTCGTCTCTCTCTCTCTCTCTCTCTCTCTCTCTCTCTCTCTCTCTCTCTCTCTCTCTCTCTCTCTCTCTCTCTCTCTCTCTCTCTCTCTCCTCTCTCTCTCTCTCTCTCTCTCTCTCTCTCTGATTAACCTACCTCTCATCTGTCCCCTCAATCCTCCTCCCTAGTCTCTCTGTCTGTCTGTCTTTCTCCCTCTGATCCGCCTACCACTCATTCCATCTCCCTCCCATTGCCCCCCTTCTCCCCCCCCTCTCTCTCTCTCTCTCTCTCTCTCACTAAGCCATCCTGCCTTTATGTCTACCTATTGTCTCTTAGCTTTCCCTGCCTATCAAACTTTTTCTATACCTATTAGCCTGCCTTTCACTCTCTCTCTCTCTGTGTCTCCCTCTCTTTTTCCTTGTCCCCCCCCCTTCTCTCTCTCTCTCCCATACATCCCTCCCTACCTACCTCCCCATCTGACACATAACCTTTAAACACGTCACCCCAGGGAGGGAGGGGAGGGAGGGAGGGAAGGAAGAAGGTCGGCAGGGAAGTAGGGAAAGAGGCTGCAAAAGTAGGGAAGGGAGGAACGAAGGAGAAGAGAGCGAGAGAGAGATATAAAGCAGAAGATTAAATGAGGACAAGTACAAGGAGTAGTTGAACTGTTGTCGCCTTTCTGGGGTAATGGGAAACTTTAAAGGACCCCCTGTATGTGATCGTATATATGTGAGACTTGGTGGCTTCTGATTCCTCCTGACTATGCCACGAAACAAGCTCCTTCAATGTAGGTGGTGTTTCGTGGCAATGTTTGAAGGACTCACTAACCTCCAATTTTTTCACTACCATCACGTGGGTCCTTAAGGGTGATGTACAGGGTTGGAAAATCTGGAGTAACTTGATTTTTCACACTATTCCACGAAACAGTTTGGTTAGTTAGTTTGGGTAACGTGATCCTGTTGCCTAGTATACTTTGGAGAAATTATGGCACTCTAATGTACAAAGAGTATAATTTTATTCCCCTTAAGAATATTGCTGTCGTGAATGAGACGTGAATGTTTCTTTTTTCATTCGACTCCAAAAACGTGAAAAAATTACTAGAAGAAGAAAGAGTACACAATAACAAACAAACAAAAATGTCTTCCTTCACGATAACATTACTGTATTCTCAAAGTTCACTCGTTATCATACCAGAGAGGCGACAGAACTTTAGACTGTGACTGTACAATATGATAATGTTTGATAAATGTAGCCAACTAAAGTAAAAGAGTAGAAGAAGAAAGAGTAGGGACGAGGAGGAACAGTTGCAAGAGAAAACTATGGAGAATTTAACACACACACACACACACACACACACACACACACACACACACACTATTGGTCACTCGGCTAAAGAACACACACACACACACACACACACACACACACACACACACACTATTGGTCACTCGGCTAAAGAAAACACACACACACACACACACACACACAATTGGTTAGTCAGCTAAAGAACACACACACACACATACACACCATTGGACACTAGGCTAAAGAAATCACACACACACACACACACACACACACCATTGGTCACTCTGCTAAAGAAAACACACACACGGGTACGTTTTTCACTGGAGTGGGGGGGGGAGCCATAAACATAACGTTCATTGTTCCACTACAGCGTCATTGATTGGGTAAGAGCCGGGTCAACGAGGAGAAAGGGGGGAGTAGGGGAGGGGGGGACAGAAGGATGGGAATGGGGGTGGGGGGGGCTGGGAGTGGTGAGAGAGGAAGGGGGGGGGGCGCTGGGAGTGGTGAGAGAGGAGGGGGACAGTAGGATGAGAGAGGGGGGGAGGATGGGGGGCGAGGAGGAAGAAGGGAGGAGTGGGGGGGGGACAGAAGGATGAGAGAGGGGGGGCTGGGATTGGTGAGAGAGGAGGGGGACAGGAGGATGAGAGAGGGAAGGGGGGGGGCTGGGAGTGGTGGGAGAGGACAGGAAATAGAGAAAAGGAGGATAAGGGGGAAAGAAGATGGGAAGGAGAGTAGAGAGAGAAAGCAGGGGTAGGGGGAGAGAATATGAGAAGGGAGGAGATGAAAGGTTGGAAAGGAGGGAACGAAGGGGAAATAGAGAGAGAGGATGGGGAGGAACGAATGGAAGGAGAGCAGCAGAGGGAATTAAAAAAAACAAAGAATAAAGAGGAAAGAGAGAAAGAAGTGTGAGAAAAGAAAGATACGAGAGGAAAAGTCATGTCAGAGAAAGGAGAGAAGAGGGAGGGTGGAGAGGAAGGAAGGAAAAAGAGGGAGTGAATGAGGAAGAAGGGGAGAATTAATGGGAGGAAGAGGAGAGGGGAGAGGAAAGAATATTATGACCCATGGGAGGTGGAAGGAGAGAAGGAAGAAGGAGGGAAGGAGAAAGGAGGAAGGAGAAGGGGGGAAGGAGAAGGGATAGGGGTTAGGAAAAAAAGAGAGTTAGGGGGAAGGGATAGAGAGTAAGAAAGGAAATGAGAGGAGCTAGGGATGTAAGGAAGAGGGAAGAGAGAGGGGGAAGAGGAAAGAACTAGAAAGGAAGGGAGGAGAAAGAAAGAATTAGGGAATATGTTTATTAAAGAAAACAGAAAGGACGAGGAAAGAGAAAGAGGGAAGAACGAGGAGAGGAAGGAAAATGAAAGAGGAAGGAGAAAAGAACGAGGGAAGGAAGGAAAATGAAAGAGGAACCGAGAGGAAAGAGGAAGGAGGAAGGAAAAGTAAGAAGGGACAATCTCCAAATGATCTTCCTTCTGACACAGCGAGGCATAGAGGCTACATTATGGCAGGGATTAGGGTGGCACAGAGGAGGGCAGCGGTGAGGGTGGCACAGTTATAAGGTTGGCACAGAGGAGGGCAGAGGTGAGGGTGGCACAGTTATAAGGTTGGCACAGAGGAGGGTGGCAGAGAAGGTGGCACAGTTATAAGGTTGGCACAGAGGAGGGCAGCGGTGAGGGTGGCACAGTTATAAGGTTGGCACAGAGGAGGGGCAGCGGTGAAGGTGGCACAGTTATAAGGTTGGCACAGAGGAGGGCAGTGGTGAGGGTGGCAGAGAAGGTGGCACAGAGGAGGGCAGCGGTGAGGGTGGCAGAGAAGGTGGCACAGTTATAAGGTTGGCACAGAGGAGGGTGGCAGAGAAGGTGGCACAATTATAAGGTTGGCACAGAGGAGGGCGGCAGAGAAGGTGGCACAATTATAAGGTTGGCACAGAGGAGGGCGAAGGAGGCACAGAAGGTGATGATGACGAGAGATAGAAAATTATTAGTCACGTAACGTTAGGATGAAGATAGGAAAAAAAAAAGGTCAGATGAAAATAATGATAAAGATGGGCAAACATAGTTATACAAAATGTAAGAAACTATTGGGGAAAAAAATATGATACAAAAAGACAGAAAAGGGGAGAAAATAAAAAAAACAATAATAAGGAAAAAATACGAACAAAAAAATATACACAGGAATAACTTACATAAAAAAAAAAAAAAAAAAAAAAAAAACTCAGGGGCATTCAATTAAGGTGAGAAATTCTTGAAGGTAAATTAGGAGGCTACTGAATCCTCCAAACTAAGTCAAGAAACAGATCCCCTTATGGTACTGGTAACAAGGAGGTCATTTGTTTGTTTCCCGGGATAGTTTGGAGGAATCAGAGTACAACCAAATATTTATACGTAGGATTTGACGGAGTGAAAGGAACAAGGAGGCGAAAGGGTGACAAGGGGGACAGAAGGGGAAATGTGTGTGTGTGTGTGTGTGTGTGTGTGTGTGTGTGTGTGTGTGTGTGTGTGTGTGTGTGTGTGTGTGTGTGTGTGTGTGTGTGTGTACCCTATTTATGCGTGTTTACATGTCCCCTGTCTTTGTGTGTGTGTGTGTGTGTCTGTGTGTACCCTATCTTGGAGGGTACACTCTGTCTTTGAGTGTGTGTGTGTGTGTGTGTGTGTGTGTGTATGATTATGTGGACCTTTCCTTTCTCGTGTGTTCTTGCATGTGTTTATATAACTCTGTGTGTGTGTGTGTGTTTGTGTGTGTGTGTGTGTGTGTGTGAGGACGTAGGTATGTACAGTATGTTCCTTATCAATGCAGTCAGTGTGAATTAAGCCGACCGTCGTGTTTCCTAGTGTGGGTGTGTGTGTGTGTGTGTGTGTGTGTTCCAGAGCTGTGTGTGTGTGTGTGTTCGTGTACAAGTTCCTAATCAGTGTGTGTGTGTGTGTTCCAAAGCTATGTATGTGTGTGTGTGTTCCAAAGCTATGTGTGTGTGTGTTCCAAAGCTGTGTGTGTGTGTGTTCGTGTACAAGTTCCTAAGCAGTGTGTGTGTGTGTGTGTGTTTGCCCAGGCTATCCAACACACACACACACACACACACACACACAACCCACTTTATTAATCAACAGTAGCAGCACCAAATCTTCTCATCCAGTCTCAGCCTCAACAATAAGGTCACTCTCACCTCACTCTAATACCGTCCGTAATAACACGTAGGCGTACTTGTTATTGTGGCAGTGTCAGCGAGGTAATGGAACTTGCGTAAACAACTCTCTCTCTCTCTCTCTCTCTCTCTCTCTCTCTCTCTGTGTTTCGGTCTAGAGGTCTGTGTCTCATCTTCCCTTTTTCTGTTTGTGTGTTCTCTCTCTCTCTCTCTCTCTCTCTCTCTCTCTCTCTCTCTCTCTCTCTCTCTCTCTCTCATCCTACTACCACAACCCAGCCTGTGCAATATACACCCACTACTGACTGAATAAGGAACGAAGGAAAAGGACATGGTGATAGCAGAAACCCCAGTCTCCATACCAACCTGCAGTACACTCGTGATACATAATTTCTGACCAGAGTGTGAGGAACAGAAAGTTTCGAATCGCCTGGTATTGCTCATTTCCCCACCCAGTACAGTTGGACACATGAATGGGTGGTATAGCCAAGGTGAAAGATATTTGTCCCATTTGAATAACCAGTGTCTATTATCAGGTACTTGCTTTTTACTACCATCCTCAATACTGACTTCTGCCCCTGATGTCTCCTATTTGGCACTAAGGAACTTGACATTGGGAGAAATTGACCATCTTTCACTTGGGCTGTACCACCCATTCATGTGTCCAACTGTACACCTATAGAGGCTAAGTTCGAATGCAGGGAATGTACTCGTATGGTGCCTGCCGTTCGTCTCTGGTCAGGGATTACATATCACGAGTGTAAATTACGTTCATATAATTATTTACTTATATTTTTGATCCAGACTAAAATGCACCGACTCTCTTCACAGCAATGATCTTCGATACACCTTTCATGTACAATCTTCATACACTATTAAGACAGTTTTGCTTTAATAAATGAGAAAGAAACCTGCTTTAAAGGGACCCTGTGATGTACAGTAGTCAGAAAATTGGAGGTAAATGAGCTCTTCAAATATTGCCATGAAACATCGCTTATATGGAAGAAGCTTGTTTCGTGGCATGGTCAGGAGGAATCAGAAGCCTTCAGTACGGTCATAGAGTCCCTTAAGGAAGAAATTCGGTGTTAGTAAATTTGGAGCAACTGAATCCTCCAAACTATTCTAAGCAACAGAACACCATTATTTCTGTTCTTCTGGTCCTGTTTCCTAGCATACTTTAGAGGAATCAAGGCACTCCAATGTATCAAAAGCGAATTACCCCCTTAACTCACTAAGAAACCCAGCCTAACTATTACTAAAGGGAAGCTGTCACATGTTTAAAGGGGTATAGTGTATAATGTTGTTGGTAGTAAATTTGGAGCAACTAATTCCTCCAACCTATTCCAATCAACAGGATACCATTATATTTTTTAATTGGATTTGTTTCCTGACATACTTTGGAGGAATCAGAGGCACTCCAATGTCCCAAATGTACAGTATCCCCTTAAGGACTCTGTGATCGTGTATGGGAATTGAAGGCTTCTGATTCCTCCTGACTATGCCACGAAACACGCTCCTTTCATGTAGTTGGTGTTTCGTGGCAATAACTGAAGCACTCATTTACCTCCAATTTTCTGACTACATCACGTGGGTCCTTAACCAAGTCACCCCCATGTGTATAGAAACAAACATTTGCTCATAACTGTACCGTACTCTACTGCATTACTGCCAGATGCATGCAACACATTAATTCCTATGCAATGCTCCCAGTGCAGAAATTTTAACACGTTTTATTTTTATCATGACAAGCTGTGTTATTGGGCGATATTGTACAAATTGAGTAAGACCCATTTTTACAGTTAAGCCATAAGAATGACAGGTGCTGTAATAAAAAGAAAAATTCACTCGTGGGCCAATTTGTACGATTGCATAAGAACGATACGATCTGTCCATTAAAAGTATTACACAAGCCCAAATTTAACAATATTGGGAAGGGAATATAACCAATGTATTAAAAATATAACAGTTAAGCATAAATACCAATTACAAAATAGGCTGTATAAACATATAATATAAAAAATGTCTACACGTGAAAGAAAAAAAACAAAAACACATTACAGGTGCCACTAAAAAGTTCTTAACAATTCAGGCACAAAACTCTTAGGAAGAATAAGGTGATGTGTAGTTCTTTGTACCGTATGCAAGAACATGGCTCTATTGTTTGTCTATGGAGTCGTCGTATTGGTACCACGCCATCGTATGCACCACAAATATTCCTGAATAGCCTATGTATGACCTTCTAAATCACTCGGTACGGTACTTATAAGATGCAGCTATGAAATCCAATCCTATCCTACTCTTTTTTTAGGATTGGGTGTTTTGGGAAGGACTCCACGACAAGGGTATAAACACTCACTAACTTCAGGGAGACATTTAGAACGAATAGCAATAAACGTCAAACCCATCACCCACAGGAAATGATACAAATATATTCATTGACAAACACACACACGTCAAACCCACCCACAGGGAAAAATAAAAAGACAAATATATCCATTAATTAACAAGCATACACACGTCAAACACACACACAGGAAAAAGAAACAAATATATTCATTAACAAACACACACACATGTCAAACCCACCCACAGGAAAACGAAACAATTATATTCATTAACAAACATACACACACACACACACACACACACACACAAACACACACACACAAACACACACACACACACAGGAAAAGAGACAAATATATTCATTATTAAACACACACACACACAGACACACACACAGGAAATGACACAAATATATTCATTAACAAACACATACACGGAGAGACAAAAATATATTAATTAATAAAGACACACACACGAAGTAGTCATAAAGATCCTCAACTACAAAGGAACATACAATATAATAGGCCAGACACACTAACGTATTCATAAAAACAATGACAGGGACAGATAGACACACACACACACACACACACACAGACAATAGTAATATGGATCCACACAGATGGGATTGCTACATTATGGCCTAGGCTACTCGGATACTGAGACACAGGTATTATCAGACATACATACATACATACTATACATATATACATACATACACACACCGATATAGGCTATGGATGTTTATACTACATACATACATAAACACAAAGGGGTAACATGAAACTGAGACATACATACATACATACATACATTCATACATACATACACACAGAGACAAAGTAGTTACGTATATACATTGATATGTATACAGAAGTAGTTACAGACACAGATAGGCAGACATACGGTATGTATATGTCTTCGCAAATATACATACAGACAGACATACTGCCCGACACACACACGAGAGAGAGAGAGAGAGAGAGAGAGAGAGAGAGAGAGAGAGAGAGAGAGAGAGAGAGAATCATCCCAACACATACATACACACGGAGAGAGAGAGAGAGAGAGAGAGAGAGAGAGAGAGAGAGAGAGAGAGAATCATCCCAACACATACATACACACGGAGAGAGAGAGAGAGAGAGAGAGAGAGAGAGAGAGAGAGAGAGAGAGAGACGGAAGCATAACCAATATATAACATCACTGAAAGGTTATCGACGCCAGGCCATACCATCAGCAGTCTTGTGGGAAGAACACCATTCCATCACTCACACCACACCACACCACACGCACATGGTCACTTACACACACAAGGTACACACACAACACACGCACATGGTCACTTACATACACCATTCCATCACTCACACCACACCACACGCACATGGTCACTTACACACACACACACTCACACCACACCACACGCACATGGTCACTTACACACACAAGTACACACACAACACACGTACTGTACATGATCACTTACAAACACAAGGTACACACACAACTACACGTGGACACTGTGTACACTTACTTACAAACACACACACACACACGCACACAACTAGGCTAGGCTACACGTGAACATTGTGTACACTTACTTACGCACGCACACGCACACACACACACACACACAGAATATGAGGGGACAATAAATAGTGAGAAAGGTTTACAGGAGGGACACATGCAAACAACACGACATGAATAATTATGGCAAGAACAATACCTCATATACCTCTCAATACAATAGGGAGAGGGAGGGAGAGGGAGGGAGAGTGCGGGAGGGAGGGAGAGAGGGGGAGAGTGCAGGAGGAGGAAGGGGGAGAGTGCAGGAGGAGGAAGGGGGAGGGGGAGAGGAAGATGGACGGAGAGCGGAAGAAAGAGGAGGTGAGGAAGAGGACGTAAGTGAGAGAAGGGAGAGAAAGAGGAGGTGAGGAAGAGGACGTAAGTGAGAGAAGGGAGAGCAAGAGGAGGAGGAGAGGAAGAGGACGTAAGGGAGAGAAGGGAGAGAAAGAGGAGGGGAGGAAGAGGACGTAAGTGAGAGAAGGGAGATAAAGAGGAGGGGAGGAAGAGGACGTAAGTGAGAGAAGGGAGAGAAAAGGAAGGGTGAAAATAAAGATGAAAATTATGAGAGAGAGAGAGAGAGAGAGAGATTGACCCATCCACATCAGTCATGGTCACCTGTTGGCCTCTACCTTCACTTTCACCACCTGTCACAATCATACGTCAAGTTCGTCCATCTCATGTTGTTTCTTTTTCTGTCTTCGATTAATTTTATATATTAATTTCTTACTCATTCTCTTCAGCTCAGTGGGGAAAAAATGACCGTATCTTCCTTGTTACACTCAGAAACAGCTTGTCATACTCGGAATTAGGCTTGTCACACTCGGAATTGGGCTTGTCACATTCGGAATTGGGCTTGTCACACTCGGAATTAGGCGTATCACACTCAGAATTAGGCTTGTCACACTCGGAATTAGGCTTGTCACACTCGGAATTAGGCGTATCACACTTAGAATTAGGCTTGTCACACTCGGAATTAGGCTTGTCACACTCAGAATTAGGCTTGTCACACTCGGAATTAGGCTTGTCACACTCAGAATTAGGCTTGTCACACTCAGAATTAGGCTTGTCACACTCGGAATTAGGCTTGTCACACTCAGAATTAGGCTTGTCACACTCAGAATTAGGCTTGTCACACTAAGAATCAGACTTGTTACACTCAGAAACAGCTTGTCACACTCAGAATTAGGCTTGTCACACTCAGAATTAGGCTTGTCACACTCAGAATCAGACTTGTTACACTCAGAAACAGCTTGTCACACTCAAAATTAGGCTTGTCACACTCAGAACCAGGCTTGTCACACTCAGAAACAGTCTTGCCACGTTAAAAAACAGGCTTGTCACACTCAAAAACAGGCTTCCCCCCTAAAAAAAAACAGGTTTGTTACACTCAGAATCAAACTTGTCACACTTCCAAATTCAGGCTTTCCACACTGACAAACATGCTCTCATAAAAGCAGGTCTTTCTGCATGACCACCGACGATGGCAATTTTTTTTTTTTTTCTATATTGATGAAGGTAAGGACTAAAGGCTTTTTAAGGGACACCGTGATGTTGTCAGAAAATTGGAGGTTAACAAGTCCTTCAACTATTGCCACGAAACATTACCAATATTGAAGGAGCTTGTTTCGTGGCATAGTCAGGAGGAATCAGAAGCCACCAGGTCTCATACACGATCACAGGGCCCTTAAGAAGCCCACTCAAAGCATGCAATTTGCAGCAATACCCAGTTAAAGCAAAAAACAACAACATTTATTTTCTGATACGGTATTAATATCCACGGGAAATCAGGTGACATGGCGTGACAAGATAATGGTAACAGGTTGCGATGGGAAGTGATAACGGTGACATCATCATTCAGGCAATAAGGTGTGACAGCAACAAGTAACGACAGCAAAAAATACGAAACATAAAAAAACTGCTAACAACAGCAATGAAGAGGAAACAACAGTAAGGAACAGGTAACAGCAAATAACAGGAAGCAACAGAAGATTACAACACTTACATTGTAGTCAGTAACACATTATAACAAGGAATAACACACCAACCACTACTTACCACCTGTCTGTGTAACAAGGGAGTGTGACGATGCGTGGCAATGCCAAATATCATTACCACTATTTCTCCGCCACGGCAAATAACGGAGGATAACAGCAGGTAACACAATGGCCACTCCCAGTTGTAACAAAGAGTGACAAGAATCTTTTACACCAGAAACAGTAACGTGTGACGAGTGTGGCAATAACGTTCTAAAGTGACAAAAAGCTGGACAGTGCTTACCAACGTGTGACAATGCGTAACAAGTCTTGGTAACCACGTGTGCAGTATAAATGTCTGCCTGCATAAAAACGTGTGACTTGGGTGGTCAATATCGTTCGTATATGCGTAAGAATAACGTGACAGCATCGTGTGACAATGCATGGTGGTAACGTGTGACAAGACAAGGCGTGACCAACACAGGTGACAAACACTAGTACTACGTCGCAGCAACACCCGGCATTACCAGCTTTAAGATCCACATACACCACCAGTCCACCACCACCACCTCCACCAACTCTTCCTCCTCCTCCTCCACCATCTCCTATCGTCTCCACCTTTAACTCTTCTTCCACCATTAAAACCATAATTCCCACCTCTACTTTTATCTCCTCTTGACCACCACCACCTCTAACACCATCATTTATTATATATCTTTCCTCTTCCTCCTCCACCAACAGCACTCCATCATCATCATAAATCGCCATCTCTATCACCATCCTCATGTCTCTTCAACCACCACTATTACCATTTCTAAATCCTCCTACTCCAACATCATCACCACCACCTCCACCAATCCAATCACCATCATTTCTACCAACAACACCACCACCACTACCCTTACAGAAGACTTCGTGCAGTACATATATAAACACACACCTTTACACACACACTTTTCCGGCTCAAAGTGACAAAATTACGAAGTGTAACGAAAAATACTGTTACGTCTGTCGATTCGCAACATGCACGACGTCACCATCCCTTCTGAGTGTTTGACAAGATCCGGATAGGCTATAACACACGCACACACACACAGGCTGCGGCTACCACAAAGTAAAAATCTTCAATGTCGTGAGGCAAACCTAAACTTTACCATAAGTATGTAATACAACTGGTATACGAGATATACAGCCCATGTTAGGCTTTCATCCCAAGAAAACGTTGCATAATTTCCCATCTCGACGCGTGAATAAAAACTAGACACTGTCAGTCACTCGCTATCCTTCTCAAACGTTTATGGGACAAAACTGTTGGTGGTGTGTGACAATGCCTCTCCAAACTGATCTCATCCATGAAACAAGTCAACGTCCCTCTAAATGCGTGACACAATCCAGAAGTGACACGCACACGCAACGCACCACAACACGCAACACCATACTCACACAGGCACGCAACACTCAAGCTCTTACGGAATGCTCACACACTTATAGCCTAGCCACCTGTCAAGCAAGTAGCCTACCTAGTCTTCACTCTTTATCACCTCTCATACAGATGCTAAGAACGTTATCCATGCGAGCGTGTGCATAAAAAAAGACAAATTATGAACACACTCGAACAATATAGCCTAATATCGTTAGCTGACCTTCCCTTCAACTTGAGGTAACATAAAGGGGAACATGTACACATACGCTACAACACGCTACACTGCAATTGTAACGTCCTTCACGAAGATAAAGGCAAAATAACAAATAATACTATCGTGTTCCTATAAATACAACAAAACCTAAGCACGTTATGAAACTGCTCGCTGACTCTTCTCCCTCTCAATGTGTGACGATAGAAAGAAAACATAATATTTAGACACACTATTTAATGTTACACTATATAATGCTACAAGGTAAAGTTACACCAAGTCATTACATATTAGGCTATACATGGTAAGAACGGCTTGTCTGTTTATCTATCATATGGGGCATACTATCGGGTAAGAAATCGAGAGCTAATATTTCCTTCATACTAGGTTACAAAACATCTTCACTCACTCTACGAGTATGTTCTTGGGTTTGTATGGGAGAATACATCTCTCTATGTTACCCATAACAGAAGGCTGGGTCTCTGTAATTCAACTTGGCCTAACAGTAAATTTTATGATATATAGAGTGCCGACTGCCGATAAAGTCGCCCTGCACCTGATAGGCTAATGTTTGATACTTAACCTTCCGAGTGACTGTGAATGACGGGCATCGTCTAAGCTAACTCAGCCAAGTCTACTGTACCTCTTATATTGAGGCTTTGGATATTTTATCATCCCCTGTCACATATTAGTACATAAGGTACTCTACCAAAAGTACCAACTTTTTTTTCTAATTTGGCTAGCGATTCCCCCAAACCATGGAAATATATAATTTAACTAACTAAATTAAGGACATTTGTTACTTACAATAATTAGGGAGGTGAAAGAATCAGTTGCTCCACATTTGCCAACAATATTACGCCCTTAAAACCTCGATCACCAACGACTGGGAATACGGAGCAAACACTAAATGCCTCCCACACCTTTAAATCACTCACTCACTCACCTCTCGGTACAATGTTGCCAAATATCCACTTTATTTCCTCCTCCTACCAAACTGGGTTCGAAACAAGTAAGAGAATTAGTTTTTCGATTAAAACTGTGACATTCTACGTATGACAAAACCCTCAAGATAACCAAAAAGTGATGACAGCCACACGTAACATACCACCTTATATCATCTAACCGTAAGACCAAACTGCGTGGCAAGGTATGTACAGTACTAGTGTTTGCAAACCACCACTGCAAAATCGTAATACTCACCTATGAAGCGTAGTCTATGTTACTGTTTGCCAGCACCTCATAGTGTGGCACTACCTAACGTTTGATTTATGGCCACATTTCTCATCCTTGTCGAAGAACCAACATACTTCCAAACGTGTCAGTCTCATAGGTTAGTGTGGCATCATTTCCCGCGACCTCGATCGCAAACAGACCTTGAAAAGTGAACACGAATGGAACAAACCTAATCTCAGAAACACCACACTAAGGGAAAGTATTGGGAGTATAAAAATCCCGGCTCCGGTAACAAGAAATACGGTACTTAACCTACAAATGGACAGAAACCACACGCACACACAAGAAGAGAGAGGATTCACTCACCTGTCAAATCTGGGAGGTGGTAGTGCTGGGTGTCGCGAGTGCTAAAGCCTGACTGTCAACATAGCTGTCATCAGGCTCAGCAGATGTTGTCATCGCTCATCATCGAGTCCCAGCGATCCATCTAAAGGCACACAACTACTTCTGTAATCGAACTCTTCTTTCCCTTTTTTCTATATTATAATATTTTCAATTATATTTAGAGCTTTGAGAGACACGTACGCCTTTCGATCCCGCGCTCATACATCCAAAGCTTTCCAGTCCCACTAACTAAAGATATAATTGTATATTATCCTTCATGCCAACCAGTCCACTAGCCAAAAAAACAAGCCCATCATTTTTATACGTAACGGACGGGGGCAGTCGAAAGAGCCGAGAGCAAGCAAGCAAGTTCTGGGATACGACGTGTTATGCTTTCCTTTCAGCTGACAGACACGTACTCGGAGATGCTACTGTACTTAGGTCAGAGCGAGTTGCAGCGGGTCCCTAGGGCGTGTTGAGCGAGCAGGGGCGTGAGCGAGTGTCTAGGGAGTGCGTGGTGAGGGCGCGGGACTGAGCGGTGTGGTGCGAACGTCCATACCAAACGAGGGCGTGTGAGGTACTGACTTGCGCAGGGCTGGACCTTCACTCGCGCGGCCTGGCCTGCCTGCCTGCCTGCCTATCCTGCCTCTCTCCCTTCCCTCCATCCCTGCCTCTCTCCTTTCCCTCTCCACTATTCCCTCCCTACCGTCCCCCTCCCCATACCTCCTCCTCCTCATCCTCCTCCTCCACTTGCTGTCCCTCCACTTCCCCATCTCTCTCTCTCTCTGCGATCCCCTTCCTCCCCTCTCCTCCTACTCTCTCTCTCCCTCTCTCTCTGCTGTCCTTCCTCTATCCTTGCATCCTCCTCGTGCCTGTCCCTCCCTACTCTCCCTCCCTCCCGTTCTTTCCCCTCCCTTCTCTCCACCCATCCCTCCCCACCCTCCCTTCCTCGCGACTCCCATCCCATCCCAATACCCCCCCACGTCCCCCCACCTCTCTCTCTCTCTCTCTCTCTCTCTCTCTCTCTCTCTCTCTCTCTCTCTCTCTCTCTCCATAACAACCACACTTCCATAACAACCATATTCTCTCTCTCTCTCTCTCTCTCTCTCTCTCTCTCTCTCTCTCTATCATTTTTCACCCTAACAACCGCATCTTCCTTTTTTTCCTACCCCTCCCCCTCCCTCGCTCTCTCTCTCTAACTCCTCTCCTACCTAGCCTAACACACACTCTCTCTCTCTCTCTCTCTCTCTCTCTCTCTCTCTCTCTCTCTCTCCTATTCTTTTATCTCCCTACCTTCTTCCCGTACTTTCCTTCCTCCTCTCTTTCCTCCTTCCCTCCCTCCCCTCCCATTTATCTCCCTATCTCTCCGCAGTCTCTCCCTTCCCTCCATTCCTTACCACAGTTCTCGACCATCCTATTCCCCTCCTTCACTCCCTTTCTATATACGGCTTTTCCTCCTTTCTCTTCTCTGCTGCTTCCCTTCCCCCTCCCTCCCTCCCTCCATCAAGTCCAATCCCCTCTCCCTCCTTCCCTCCCTCAACGCTAGCTAACACAACACTGCACTGTCCTTTCTTCCTCCACCACTATCACCAACATCACTACCACCACTATCACCACAACTACTACAACCACCACTACCACCACTACAACCACCACTATCACCACAACCACTACAACCACCACTATCACCAACATCACTATCACCACAACCACTACCACCACCACTACAACCACCAATATCACCAACATCACTATCACCACAACCACTACCACCACCACTACAACCACCACTATCACCAACATCACTATCATCACAACCACTACCACCACCAATACAACCACCACTATCACCACAACCACTACCACCACCACTACAACCACCACTATCACCAACATCACTATCACCACAACCACTACCACAACCACTACAACCACCACTATCACCAACATCACTATCACCACAACCACCACCAACACTACCACCATCAACAACACAATTCATCACATCCTTGATACACCAGTCACACACACAAACACACACACACACACGTACAAACAAATAGCATACAAATACACTCTCTCTCTCACACACACACACACACACACACATGCATACAAACATAAACTCACAAACACACACTTTCCACTTACAAAATCCCACGGTTCACTCACCTTTCACGTTTAATCTTTCAAGCCTTTTTATATGTTGCACTCGAAAATATACATCCAATTTGCTTATTTACTGTCAACAGTTCACCGAAAGACCCTCAATGAAGTGATGAGATTTGTAGGCGATCTTAGGTGAGTGTAAGGACAGTTTTCATTATTATTATTATTATTATTATTATTGTTATTATTATTATTATTATTATTATTATTATTGTTATTGTTATTATTATTATTATTATTATTATTATTATTATTATTATTATTATTATTATTATTGTTGTTATTATTATTATTATTATTATTATTATTATTATTATTAGGAGAGCATCTTTTTAAGGGGATTGGTAATGTTTTTTAGAGATGAGAGAGAACTTGACGTATGATTATAGATACATATTTTTATAGTATGACATATAATTTGAGAGGATCAACTTATTATATATATACTGTATATAATTATGTATATAGGGAAGAGGAGGCAAAATATCCGGGAGAGAGAAGGAGAAAATATGCGTGTGAAATAATGTAGGAAGGGAAGGGAGAAAAGGAGGGGAGAGTGTCTTGGAGATAATGAAGAAGAGGAAGAAGACGAGGAGAGGAAAAAAATGCACGAGGTAATAAAGACCAGGGGAAGAAGAGGGATAATAAAAAAGAAAAGAGAAAGAAAGGGAATAAATAATGAAGTGAAGAGATATTGAAGGAAGTGAAGGTGCATACACAAGAGGTTGATGTGAAGGATACGAAGGGAAGAAAAAAAAGATGTACAGTCACCATCAAAACTCCTGCATCAGGTGAATGAAAGTGACGAGCATTTGAGGGAACCATAGTAATACAAATACAAAAAAAAAAAATGAAAGGTTAAGGAAGTCTGTGGACGCAAAAAAAAAAAAAAAAACTAATGATAAAAAAATACGGTAAGGAAATATTTTAAAAGATATAAGATACACGAAGAGGAGAAGATAACTTAAGGGGGTGCGGGAGTAGGGGGCAGGCTTGGGGGGGGGGGTTTGGGGGGTCCGGAAATAGGGGGACAGGCTTGGCATGGGTAGAAAGCCTGTCCCCTATTCCCGCACACCCCTAACCCCCCCCCCCAAGCCTGTCCCCCTACTCCCGCACCCCCCAAACCCCCCCCCCAAGCCTGTCCCCTACTCCCGCACCCCCCTAATCCACCCCCCAAGCCTGTCCCCCTATTCCCGAACCCCCTTATCAGAACATGCGATAAAGACGAATAAAGATAATATAAGCACAATAATATCTGATAAGAAGAGGAAGGAGAAGAGGAAGGAGAAGAGGAAGGAGAAGAGGAAGGAGAAGAGGAAGGAGAAGAGGAAGGAGAAGAGGAAGGAGAAGAGGAAGGAGAAGAGGAAGGAGAAGAGGAAAGAGAAGAGGAAGGAGAAGAGGAAAGAGAAGAGGAAGGAGAAGAGGAAGGAGAAGAGGAAAGAGAAGAGGAAGGAGAAGAGTAAGGAGAAGAGGAAGGAGAAGAGGAAGGAGAAGAGGAAGATGTATGGGATAATGAACAATAAGATGAAGGAAGGGGAAGGTTCTGTCAGAGGGTAATAATTAAGGTTATTATAAGGGTAATTAAGGTTATTATAAGGGAAGTAATGGTATTGTCTCCTGCCTAATTTCCTTCCTTCTTTCTTCACCCTTGTCTAGGCCTTCCTTTCAATGTGTTGTTTACGTGTTCAGGCTCGTCATTCAGGATTGATTAGGGCTCGCTCTGTATGGTTTTCTCCCTGATTTGATACACACACACACATACACACACACACACACACACACATACACACACACATATGGTACCAGCCTACTCATACACGCACACACACACACACACGTCACCCCACCCCCCTACTCTCTCTCTCTCTCTCTCTCTCTCTCTCTCTCTCTCTCTCTCTCTCTCTCTCTCTCACACACACACACACACACACACACACACACATATACATACTCACACACACATTGCACCAAGATGAATGAAGGGGGAGAATGTCAAGAAAAACTCTATCAAAATCTCTTCCTTCCTTCCCATTACCACCCACCCATTAGTCAACACCATTACCCAATTACCCCCCCCAATCACCTCCCCTTCTCCCCCCTTTCCCACCCCATCTCCTCCCCCCATTCCCACCCCTTCACCTCCCTTCTACCCCCATTACCACCCCATCACCTCCCTTCTACCCCCATTACCACCCCATCATCTCTCTTTCTTTCCCCATTACCACTCCATCTCCTCCCCCATTCCCACCCCTTCACCTCCCTTCTACCCCCATTCCCACCCCATCACCTCCCTCCTCCCCCATTCCCACCCCATCATCTCCCTTCTACCCCCATTACCACCCCATCATCTCTCTTTCTTTCCCCATTCCCACTCCATCACCTCCCCCCATACCTCCCCATCACCTCCCTTCTTCCCCCATTACCACTCCATCTCCTTCCCCCATTCCCACCCTATCATCTCCCCCCATTCCCTCCCTATCATCTCCCCAATTACCACCCTATCACCTCCATTCCCTTATCCTCCCCACCACATCACCACCTCCCTCCCTCCCTCTCCCATCAACCCCCCCTCCCCCCACACACACACACTCCCTCCTTCCCTCCCTCCCTCCTGTTCCTCAGTCTGACTAATTAGCCAATCAATTACGAGGGGTGAGGCAATTCGGGGCTGGATTATTTACCGTGGGGCTCCTTTGCATGGGGAGAGGGGGGGGGGGGCGGGGTGACGGGGCCGGGTCTGTGAAGGGGGTGGGGGTGGGGGGTAGAGCAGCTAAGGTGTCAGGGGGTCAGAGAAATGGTGCTCAACAAGGTGGTATAATAAATGGAAGTGATGGCATTTTTTCCCTGGTGATGGTGATAGTGGTGGTGGTGATAGTGGTGGTGGTGGTGGTGATAGTGGTGGTGGTGGTAGTGGTGGTGGTGGTGATAGTGGTAGTGGTGGTGGTGGTGGTGGTTGTGATAGTGGTGGTTGTGGTGGTGGTGGTGGTGATGGTGATGGTATTGTGGTGGTGATGGTGATGGTATTGTGGTGGTGATGGTGGTAGTGGTGGTGGTGGTGGTGATGTTGGTGGTAGTGGTGGTGATGGTGGTGGTGATGGTATTGTGGTGGTGGTGGTGGTGATGGTGATGGTAGAAGTGATGGTGATGTTGTTGTTGTTGTTGTTGATAATGATGAAACCCATGTGGGAATAAAATAATTGTTTTTTTTATTGGGGGTGGGGGTCATTTAGGAACTGGGGTGGTGAAAAGAAGATGGGGAGGGAGGGTCAGTCAGACAGGGGTGAGGCCAAGAGGGAATTAGGGAATGATTGGGTTAGGGGTTGGTGGGTGAGGTCAAAGGTAAAAGGGGGGTCAGGGATTAGTGGGATTAAGGGGGGTTAGGGACCGATGGAAATTTAGGGAGGTTAGGGATTGATGGGAATTAAGGGGGATTAGGGACTGGTGGGGATTAAAAGGGATTAGGGACTGGTGGGATTAAAGGGTTAGGGAATTATATAGCGTCTGGAAGAAAGAAGATTTAGGGACTTTTGGAGTGAAGGAAAATTAGGGACTGGTAGATCAAGGGAAATAAGGGACTGTTGGGGAACTAGGGGAAGGGGAAATAAGAGCTAGTTTGGGTTACAAGGAAAGGGGAGGGAAAGGGAGGGGAGAGTAGGCGAAGGAAGGGGAGGGGAAGTGTGGTGAGGGGAGGGGAAGTGTGGTGATGGGAAGGGGTATGAGGTGAGGGGAAGGGAAGAGAGGTGAGGGGAAAGGAAGTGAGGTGAGGGGAAGGGAAGGGAAGTGAGGGGAAGGGAAGGGAAGTGAGGGGAAGGGAAGTGAGGTGAGGGGAAGGGAAGTGAGGTGAGGGGAAGGGAAGTGAGGTGAGGGGAAGGGAAGTGAGGTGAGGGGAAGGGAAGTGAGGTGAGGGGAGGGGAAGGGAACTGAGGGGAAGGGGAAGTGAGGTGAGGGGAAGGGAAGTGAGGTGAGAGGACGGGAAAGAGAGGTGAGGGGAAGGGAAGGGAAGTGAGGTGAGGGGAAGGACACTAAGTGATTGGTGCCCTAATCTGTAAATCACCAGGTCACGTGGGATTTACTGCCCCTCATTTGTTTGGGGGATGACCGTAATATTAGTGGTGGGGGTGGGGGGGAGGGGGGGGAGGAGGGAGGGGGGAGGGAAGGGAAGGAGAAAATGGTGGGTGAGGGGAAAAAGAGCAGCAGAAGGTGGTGGTGGTGGTGGTGGTGGGGGGAAAGGAGAGAAGATGATGGGAGAAATTGTGAGGGAAGGAAAAGGGAAAGGTATAGGTAGGGGGACAGGGGGGGGGGAGGGGAGCTGAGTGAGAGATGTTATAGGGAAGGGGAGAATAAAGGGTAAGAAAGGGGAACATTAATTAAGGTGAGGAAACAGAGAGAAAGAGAAGGAAGGGGAGAAGAAAGATTGGATTAGAATGATAGAGAGAGAAATGATGAATGCAGTTAGATAGGGGGAATATAAGAGAAACGAAGGAAGAGAGGTAAGAAGTTGAAAAGGGGAAGGAAGGGAGGGACAAGAAGGAGAAAGGTAGGGTAAGTAGGAGGAGAGGAGAAGAGGAAGGCGAAAGAAGAGAGGTAAGAAGATAAAAATGGGAAGGGAGGGACAAGAAGGAGAAAGGTGGGGTAAGTAGGAGGAGAGGAGAAGAGGAAGGCGAAAGAAGAGAGGTCAGAAGATGAAGAGGGGAAGGAAGGGAGGGACAAGAAGAAGAAAGATAGGGTAGGCAGAAGGAGAGGAGAAGAGGAAGGGACTGAGGAAATGAGAAAAGGAGAAATAAAAGGGAGATTGAGGAAGGGTGAAGGAGGGTGAGTGAGGAGGGAGAGGATAAGTGTAAGTAATGGCGAGTGATGGAGAATGTGAGAAAAGAGGAAGAAGAGGAAATGGGGATGAAGAAGGAGAGATATATAGAAGAATAGAGAGAGAAGAAGGAAGGAAAGGGAATGGGGGAGAGATGTGGGGCCTGGAAAGTAAGTGTGAATGTAGGAGAGAGAGAGAGAGAGAGAGAGAGAGAGAGAGAGAGAGAGAGAGAGAGAGAGAGAGAGAGAGAGAGAGAGAGAGCATAACAAGGCAGGGGTGAGGAACAGAACACACACAAGGAACACATTCAACACAACACCACAAACACAACACCATGAAAAATATATAACACACACAAAAAAAAAAAACCAGTGCAACACATATTCCCAACACACAAACAATACTTCACAACACACAACAAACAACATAAAAAAAATGACAACACATTCTCACAACACAACACAAACATGAGTCATAAAAAATAATGATTAAAGTTTCTGTGATATAGTCGGCAATTTCGAAGTTTTTGAGTCCTCCAAACTATGCCAGGAAACAAAGGACCTCAGGGTTATTAATAGGGGTTCTGTTTCATGGTATAGCTTGGAGGAATTAATACCACTCCACTTTACCTACAAGAGAGTATTCCATTAAGGATGTAATTGGCACTTTTATAGCAACTGATTACTCCAAATTATTTCAAGAAACAGTGACACACATAAGTACACACACACGCACACACACACACACACATACACACACACACACACACACACACACACACACACACACACACACACACACACACACACACACACAAGCATCATAGTACACACACACACACACACACACACACACACACACACACACACACACACACACACACACACACACACACACACACACACAAGCATCATAGTACACACACACACACACACACACACACACAAACACACACATGCAAATCATATTACATACATTTCTCCCCAACAGAAGCGACCCTCACTCATAATATATTAATAATTCTGAACAAAAGCAAGGACGTTAATTATATAACAAAGGGGGAAATGCTCTCACAAAAGATAGAAAATTATATATTAATGTACGTGTCATTTCATTGGTTATGTGTTTAACTTTAAAAATTATTAACACACACACACACACACACACACACACACACACACACACACACACACACACACACACACACACACACACACATATATATATATATATATATATATATATATATATATATATATATATATATATATATATATATATATATATATATATATATATATATATATATATATATATACTAGCAAGGACACGTACACGCACACAGACTCACACACAAAGAGAGCGAGAGAAAAGCGAAAAAATACGATAGATCTCAATTAACTTCTCTCATAGTTTTCAGTTTTTCCCGGCACAGGCTCTCTCTCTCTCTCTCTCTCTCTCTCTCTCTCTCTCTCTCTCTCTCTCTGTATATATGTGTCTATTAATGTATTTATCTATTTATTTTTCTATATGTACATCAATCGTTTTATCTCACCATTTTCCATTTTACCCACCAATGTAACATACCTCCTTATCTCATTCCCTCTCTACAATAAAAGTTTCTCTCTCCACCTTCTGTGAGTAGGGAAGGTATAGTGGCTGAATATAATGATGATGATGATGATAGTAATGGAGTACAGAGATGCATTGTGTTAAAGTTGATTCGGTTTTGTTTATGTTCGGTCTTCACTTGTCCCCTATGCCTCTCTCTCTCTCTCTCTCTCTCTCTCTCTCTCCTCTCTCTCTCTCTCTCTCTCTCTCTCTCTCTCTCTCTCTGTCTGTCTGTCTGTCTGTCTGTCTGTCTGTCTGTCTGTCTGTCTGTCTGTCTGTCTGTCTGTCTGTCTGTTCTGTCTGTCTGTCTGTCTGTCTGTCTGTCTGTCTGTCTGTCTGTCTGTCTGTCTGTCTGTCTGTCTGTCTGTCTGTCTGTCTGTCTGTCTGTCTGTCTGTCTGTCTGTCTGTCTGTCTGTCTGTCTGTCTGTCTGTCTGTCTGTCTGTCTGTCTGTCTGTCTGTCTGTCTGTCTGTCTGTCTGTCTGTCTGTCTGTCTGTCTGTCTGTCTGTCTGTCTGTCTGTCTGTCTGTCTGTCTGTCTGTCTGTCTGTCTGTCTGTCTGTCTGTCTGTCTGTCTGTCTGTCTGTCTGTCTGTCTGTCTGTCTGTCTGTCTGTCTGTCTGTCTGTCTGTCTGTCTGTCTGTCTGTCTGTCTGTCTGTCTGTCTGTCTGTCTGTCTGTCTGTCTGTCTGTCTGTCTGTCTGTCTGTCTGTCTGTCTGTCTGTCTGTCTGTCTGTCTGTCTGTCTGTCTGTCTGTCTGTCTGTCTGTCTGTCTGTCTGTCTGTCTGTCTGTCTGTCTGTCTGTCTGTCTGTCTGTCTGTCTGTCTGTCTGTCTGTCTGTCTGTCTGTCTGTCTGTCTGTCTGTCTGTCTGTCTGTCTGTCTGTCTGTCTGTCTGTCTGTCTCTCAGCTGACGAATCCCATGTTTGCCTCACTCCCCTCACCACTCCCTTCACATCCTCACCTGTCCTTCCTCCTTCCCCTCAACTGTCCCTTTCACCTACATGTCCCCTCATCGTTCCACTGCCACCCATCTGTTCCCCTTCCCCTTCCCCTTCCCCTCCTGTGTATTTGTCCCCTTAGATTTTTCCCTTCCTATCAGCCTGTCCCCTCATATTTTCCTTGCCATCCATTTATTATTCCCATCCCCTTTCCCCTCTTATGTATATGTCCCCTTAGATTTTTTTCCCCTTCCTATCAGCCTGTCCCCTCATCCTTTCCTTGTTTCCTTTGCCATCCATCTATTATTCCCATTTTGTCCCCTTAGATTTTCCCTTCCTGTCCCCTCATCTGTTCCTTGCTGTCCATCATTTCCCCTCATCTATCCCCTTTACCTACCTGGCAGTACCTATTTACCTGGCCCCTACCCACTAATTAAAACTTCCTCTTTTTTTTTCTTCCTTTCTATCTAACGTTAATATTCACACTCTCTTTTATCCACTCACATCCATCCATCCATACATCCATCCATACATCCACCTTTACCTCAACCCCAGTACCCTTTCATCATCCATCCATCCATTCATCCATTCATAAATCCACCTTTACCTCAACCCCAGTACCCTTTCATCCATCCATCCATCCATCCATTCATTCATCCATACATCCACCTTTACCTCAACCCCAGTACCCTTTCATCCATCCATCCATCCATCCATCCATCCATTCATTCATCCATACATCCACCTTTACCTCAACCCAGTACCCTTTCATCCATCCATCCATCCATTCATCCATCCATGTATCCACCTTTACCTCAACACCAGTTCCCTTTCATCCATCCATCCATCCATCCATCCATCCATTCATCCATCCATATATCCACCTTTACCTCAACACCAGTTCCCTTTCATCCATCTATCCATCCATCCATCCATACATCCATCCATCTATCCATACATCCACCTTTACCTCAACCCCAATTCCATTTCATCCAACCATCCATCCATCCATCCACCTTTACCTCAACCCCAGTACCCCTTTCATCCATCCATCCATCCATCCACCTTTACCTCAACAACCTTTTCATCCATCCATCCATCCATCCATCCATACCATCGCATTCAATTTTCTATCAAAACTATTTCCTTCTTTTTCATCTCTTACTGTCCATCTGCTGTTACTCACCTGTCTCGTTACAGCCTCGTGGGTATGGGAGTGGGAGGGGAGAGGATCACCTTACATAAACACAAGGAGGAGCATTTTGACACTTGAAAAAAAATATATATATAAGTAAAACAAAAGAGAAGGAGAGAGCACACCAAGACACGTAAGAAAAAAAATAATAACTCATATATCTCCATACAAAAGGTTATATACATAGGAAAAAAAAAAAAAAAAAAAAAAAAAAAAAAAAAAAAAAAAAAGAGAGAGAGAAGGAGAGAGTACAGCAAGACACGTAAGAAAAAAAAAAACTCATATATCTCCATACAAAAGGTTATATACATAGGAGGATCATTTTGACACTGAAAAAAAAAATAAAAAGAGAACGAGAGAAAATAATAAACAATAAAATAATAAATAATAAAATAATAAATAAGAATAATAAAATAATAACTCATAACTTTACATAAGATACACTTCACGTCCAGTATATACAGTAGTTTCCTTACACATACACTATACAGAAGATTAATTTTTATGTAAACATTTGACATCTTTCCTTTTGTATTGTACTACTGTATATAGGAATATTTTATTATTTCCTATGTGTGAGTTACGAAGCACCTTTTAAAATATATTTCTATTCTAAGCAGTCACATGTAAACTAATTACAGTAATAACATCATACTAAGAACACATGACAATAATGGCCAAGGAATATTGTGTGTGACTGAAGCTTCTTATGTCAACGATTGGAATACATATAAATCTATAGTTACATAAATTAGAAATAGGATATGACTCGAACAAATTATTACAATTATTATTATTATCATTATTATTATTATTATTATTATTATTATTATTATTATTATTATTATTATTATTATTATTATTATTATTATTATTATTATTATTATTATTATTATTATTATTATTATGATTGTTATTACTATTACTATTATTATTATATTATTATTATTATTATTATTATTATTATTATTATTATTATCACTATTATTATTATTATTATTATTATTATTATTATCACTATTATTATTATTATTATTATTATTATTATTATTATTATTATTATTATTACCATTATTATTATTATTACTATTATTATTATTATTATTATTATTATTATTATTATCATTATTATTATTATTTTGTTCCCATATCAGAGCGCTCCATACAACACACGCTGCAAGAGTTATATAAGAATTGAGAACAAGATTACGAAGAAAAAATAATATTACCTTAGTTAACGTACAGTGTTCCCCCTAAAAAAAAAAAAAAAAAAGGTCACGTAAGGTTTTCCATTACATGCCCTTGGAAAATATAACAATGTGTGTGTGTGTGTGTGTGTGTGTGTGTGTGTGTGTGTGTGTGTGAGTGAGTGAGTGAGTGAGTGTGTGTGTGTGTGTGTGTGTGTGTGTGTGTGTGTGTGTGTGTGTGTGTGTGTGTGTGTGTGTGTGTGAGTGAGTGAGTGAGTGAGTGAGTGAGTGTGTGTGTGTGTGTGTGTGTGTGTGTGTGTGTGTGTGTGGTGTGTGTGTGTGTGTGTGTGTGTGTGTGTGAGTGAGTGAGTCAGTGAATGAGTGAGTGAGTGAGTGTGTGTGTTTATTTATTTATTTATTTATTTATTTTTGAGACTGAACATCCTGGAAAATTAAAATTGAGGTAGAAAATGGAAGCTACATAATAATCATAAGACTGTAGTAGAGGCGTTACGCAATGTACAGTCAAATGAGAAAGTCGTGACCATTTCTGTAATCACGTGTTATTAATGTGGAGTATTTTGTTTATTATTTATAAAACAAACATGGCTCTCATGGGAACTCTAAAGGGGTTTACACACACACACACACACACATACACATACACATACACACACACACACACACACACACACACACACACACACACACACACACACACACACACACACACACACACACACACACACACACACACACACACACACACACATACACACACACACACACACACACACACACACACACACACAGAGGCCAAGCGATTACACTGACCTCTGGTGCAGCGAATAGGAATATAAAATCTGACTGTATAAAAAGGATGAAAATAATAATAATAATATGTAAAAGCGCTGAATAAAATACACACACACACACACACATACATATAAAAACACACACACTATCTGAGTTACATAAGACACAGAGGCAGGTTACATAAAGCAGACAGACCTAGAACTACTCACCTATTATTATTATTATTATTATTACAAAGAAAATTTAATAGTTATATCAGGTACTACAGAATACAATATTAATGTACAAAGTAGAGTCTCTTTGTAAGCCATCTGTACCACATTTACACTGAGACCAGAAACCAACACGAATACAAAAGCACACAATACAATAATTACACAAATTACAATAATATTAGTTACATGAATTACACAATAAGAAAACTACATTAAATACAATAATAATAGACAAGAAGAATTATTTAACGTACAAAATACTACAATTACATAAAGTACAAAGAACTCCAATTACAGTACATAAAGAAAGAAAAAAAAGGTACGTAAATAAAATACAACATGCTATAATTACATAATGTACAAAAGACTAGATTTTCGTAAAGTACAAAATACTGGAGAAACGTAGAGTACAAAATGCAATATGATATCTGGATCAAACAGAAGGACAGCAGACCAGACGGAGTGCAAAGGGCCTGTATGTGTGTGTGTGTGTGTGTGTGTGTGTGTGTGTGTGAGAGAGAGAGATAGTGTGGAGGGAGGGAGGGAGGGATTGGTGTGTGTGTGTGTGTGTGTGTGTGATAGAGAGAGAGAGAGAGGAGAGAGAGAGAGAGAGAGAGAGAGAGAGAGAGAGAGAGAGAGGAGTGTGGAAGGAGGGAGGGATTGGAATTGAATGTGTGAGTAGAGAGAGAGAGAGAGAGAGAGAGAGAGAGAGAGAGAGAGAGAGAGAGAGAGAGAGGAGTGTGGAGTGGGTAAGAGCGAGGAAGGAAGAATACAAGAGTGGAAGAGTGGATGGAGTGGACTGAGAGAGGAAGGAGAGGTGCAAGAATGGGAAAAGAGAGGAGGGGGGAGGAGGAGGAGGAGAAAGGAGAGTGTTTCTAGTCTCCTCAGGTTTGATCTAGTTTGGTCTGATCTGGTCTGGTCTGGTTTGGTCTGTATGGTTGATATAGTTCTGAACTGGTCTGGTTTGGTGTGGTCTGATTTG
>JAWQEG010007631.1:0-10000 GCA_033782935.1 Petrolisthes cinctipes
TAATGTTACAACCACACTCTACAACATTCACTCATAATGTTACAACAACAACAACACCCACCCATAATGGTACAACAACAACAACACCCACCCATAATGTTACAAACCAAACTCTACAACACCTACTCATAATGTTACAACCACACCTGAAACACCCACCTATAATGTTGCAACCACACCCTGAAACACTCGCCCACAATGTTACAACCACACTACATCATCAACACCCACCCACAATGTTACTGCCACACCACACCCTAAGATACCCATTGATTAGCGGGGAAAAGAATTAATTGACACTACACGTCAGCTTAAAGACCCTGTGCTCGTGTATGATAATTGGAGGCTTCTGATTCCTCCTGACCATGCCAAGGTAACAAGCTCCATCCATATAGGTGGTGTTTCGTGGCAATATTTGAAGGACTCATTTATCTCCAATATTCTGACTACAACACAGGGTCCCCTTAAAGCTTAAAAAACTCACCCTATCCTGGATATGTGAACATGTCGAGTGCTGACAACTAAATCGAGTGACTCATCCAACAAGAATGCAGAGAGTTGAGATTTCGCCTCCCAATTCTTTTTTTTTTTTTTTATTAAGTTCAATAAAAAATGGTTGAATTTTGCGACTGACCATGCATGACAGAAAACGAGCACAGAACATGAAAGAAAACGGGCAGCAGGTCCAGCAACCCTTCCTCTTGTAATTGATTTATGTTCTTTGTGTATCACCTCAGTACTAATTAAATTCTTAACAGCGAAAGGGTTTACGAGTTGCGGCAAATAGGATTGGCTAAGAGTTCCATGCAGGTGAGGTTCTGTTCAGTAATATAACTCAGCCCCAAGGCTTTATTTCCTTCCTCACCCCAGCCAGCAGGGAGGTGGAGGAATACACACGCAATACAAAGCAACTTCAAAACACCTCGGCTCTATTAATTCTTGAGGTGTTGTTGTTCCTTAGGCTGTGAGTTTACAGGGAGAGTAATAGCAAAACAAATTAGGTTCATTTTCCCATCCACCATCCTCCAGCCGAAGCAGTCCGGAAAAGTTAGAGAAAATGTTTTATCAGAGGAAAAGACGAAGGAAAATATAAATAAAGAAGTGTACATAGTGAGGTGGACATGAGAAGAAGTGGAATGCAAACAGTACATGCAAGCACAAGCAGTAAATCTTTTGTTTTATCATACGCTGCAGGTAACGTCGAGCCAAAAGAAATCTGCAGAATGATCTTGCCACGAGCACTCACTCTTTCAACAGCCGATGAAACTGCACAAATGTCTTTCGTAAACAACCAGTCCACTTTACAGCGCTGTTTGAAAATCGCCTTCTCCTAGACCATAGTTAGAACTCGAAGGTTTTATATGGTCACTGTAAAGGGTCCGGAACGTTCACCGCTGCCGAAATACACTATTGAAGGTTCTAATGATTGCCCCGATCCTCAATAAAAAAAAGCCAGGTTCTGAAGGTCGGCTGACTTCAGGTCAAGTTAGCAAAAGTTTGTTGCATATATGGACAACTGGTGTGTGTGATAATTTCAGTCTGTCCATGGCAGCTTGGTATTTCATTCACTGATGGCATGATTAATCTGCACAAAACAAAGACCCTGTTTGTGGACGGATTGTGGTGCATTCTGACGGCGTGGCACCGGATAAGGTAAACAGCACGATGCATAGGGAGAAAAATTACTAACAAATCCTTGCATCTCATTCTTTCCGGTCAATTTAACTTTATTATGCACGGAGGGACTCATATTTAATTAAGTAGCCCTTATAACACTAAGCAATTTTTCTGACTTGTGACACGATAAATCATTGACGTACTGTGTGAGAGACCGTCCTACAATATAAAATCGATAAATCGATAAAACTGTCCTTGGAACTATTATCCCATTACATCCCAACCCCAAAAGAAATCTCGTGGAGTCGTGGCCCTTCGACCTCGCTTTGAATAAGAATGCCATTGAATATAAAATAAAAATAAAATAATATAAACAGAATGAAAGATAAAATCAAAACGGAGGAAAATTGTACATATTAAAAAAATATATATATACATATATATATATCGAGAAAGGCTAGTGATATATATATATAACCCGGACGTACAGAGGGATAAAAAGAGCGTGACAGAGAGATGGGGACGTTTTGGGAGCGAAGCAGCCAATCATTACGAGGCGACAAATGGGACTCACACCCACCATTACTGTGATTGAAAAGTCGTAAAGTCAACCAAAATGAACGGCTCCATTTCAGTTATCACGTCATACAGAGGAGACGGACCGCCCACCAAGGGACCATGAGAGGAGATTGTTAGGCGAGGGGTTGTGTTCTCACGGTAAATACGGTACTGTATAAACCAAGTAAAGGGAAGGTGGAGAGGGAGGTGTCAAGTCAGTGCGTTATAACCAATGCAAGATAATACAAGATTCCAGGAGACATTGTTCTAGGGATAACGTAAGATTGTATGAAAGTTGATGACCAATAAGGTACATTATTTTTCAAGAAAACACATTATTCCAGGAAAGACACATGAATCTGGAAGAGACCTGTTTCAATGAGGATATAATGGTTCCAGGAAGACAACAGGTTCCATATATGATACAATGAAAGAGGGTAAGACGACCAGAACAAAGATAATAAGCATAGGCTAACTCCCAGGCAAAAAAATATAAGATTGATTGATATTAGGTGCCGCAACAGCAAGGTCATATAGCGCCAGAAAAAGGTGATAGAGAGGTGAGACAGTAATATAAGATCGAGTCTCTCCACATTCGCTACCCACCATAAAGCTTCCCAGAACAAAGGCAGACCTCCAGAACCAAAACAACACCGTAAGAGCATTCCGCCACTACGCTCAGCTACACTCGTATGGAAGACTCCAGATTTATCGACTTCCAGGACCATAGCTCTGAAGTTTAGGTTAGGCACTGAGTGAGCAAGTCCTGGGTTGCTTTCGGGGGCGAACTCGTATTTCAGCAGCGAACACAGTGTGAGTTGTCTCATTCAAGTTATACGACAAAGAATGTTTCCACTACTTTTTGTCCAGCTGGTTCCTCTATAGGTCAGTGGTTCTTAACCTTTTTCAATAATTGCATCCCTTTCAAATCAGCAGTCAATTCTCGCACCCCCCGATTGCTGAAATACAAAACAATGCTAAAATTGAAATACGTGGTTTTGATAAGTACATTTGTAGCCATCACAATACATTCCATGAAAGTATTGTAATGGTTACACCGCTACAACAAGGATCTATGTTAGATAAACCGAACATTTAAATGTATGTGAAGAAAGCAAAATCAGAAATGATACACAACCAATCCTCCACCCTACTGTGTATGTATCAATAAGAAAAAGTTATTAAAACAGGGAAACCATAAATCACTCAAGCAGAGGACTGCGTGTTGATGGTGTGGGAGGTGTGGTGTGGTCTGAGACGTGATGATAACCTCCCTCCCTCTGTCTCACCTACGTGTCCTCCCTCCCTCGTCCCTCAGAATCACATACGTGCATCCTGTACTCGAGTCTGTTGCAACGTTGGCACTTCATTAGAAAATTAGGTACAGGTTTATCTAAGATAAAAATTAATAAGTGAATGAACATTAACAATTATAGTATCATACATTAAAGAGCTCTCTCTCTCTCTCTTCTCTCTCTCTCTCTCTCTCTTCTCTCTCTCTCTCTCTCTCTCATCTCTCTCTCTCGTCTCTCTCTCTACAACCTAAGAACAAGACGCAGAAATTAACAACGCTTCGGTAATGCCCACAGCCTTGGACAATGTGTGTGGAAAGAGAGACTAAGCGAGTGTTGGCATAAAAGGGAACGGTATAATAACTTTCATCAGCAAATATACAACCAGGAATTATGTGGGTATGCAATAAACTCTCGGAATTATCTTTCTTGGCCACTTGTATGCCACACTTGAGTTTTATTGTGGCTAACACACCATGATTTTATTTTGCAGAGCGAAATCTGTGACAGCGAGAGTCATAAACTTCCTCCATGACCCTTTTTCCAGATTTTGGGCTCAACATTCTTCACTGCAGCCTCTCCCTGATTTCCCATGCCCTGACCTGCATTGTCCTACACAGCCATGATGCTCTAACCTGCCATGCCCTGCCTTGAAGCCCTGACCTGCCATTGATAATAGCGTTGGTTCAAGTAGAGAAAAGGAAACAGTGATAATTATTCATGATGGCGTGAGGGTTGTCATCGAGATTCCCTGTGATTTGTTTTCTACCTCTGAAACTATGATACTTTCAGATACACCAACTCGAAGTTCAATGGTAACATTGGTATTAATGGGGTACATTGCTTGGGTGACCTGGAGTCAATTTATTCCTCCAAACTATGCCAGGAATCAGATTACTTCAGTTTACGAATATACTAGGGAATTTGTTTTGTAGGATAGTTTGGATGCTTCAGTAGCCCTTCAGTACCCAGTCATAAACACAATCCCTCAGAGCTGCCCCCCACGTGAACCACACCCTCACTGGCCGGTTCGCCTTGAAGGTGTGTGTGTGTGTGTGTGTATGTGTATGTGTATGTGTGTGTGTGTGTGTGTGTGTGTGTGTTGTGTGTGTGTGTGTGTGTGTGTGTGTGTGTGTGTGTTGTGTAAGGGTGAAAATTACGCCCACGTCCCCTGAGTGCTGGACTGATATTTAGGTCGGTGATAAAATATAGTGGATGGCATTCTCTGTGGTGTGTGTGTTCAGTCGACTATGTCCACCTCTCTCTCTCTCTCTCTCTCTCTCTCTCTCTCTCTCTCATCTCTCTTCTCTCTCCTCTCTCTGTAATGCTACAATGCGTAATACGGCGGAATGAATCGTCACTCGTATTATCATAATCTCATCATCATCGTCATTTTTTTATCACCATCATCATCAATGTTAACATTATGAAGAATTTATTTATTCATTATTTTCTTTTGCGTATCTGCTATAAACAAATATACAGATAGATTCAGAGTCACCGAAAGGGGAGAGGATTGGGGGGGGGGGGGGAAGTGCTAATGATGCTTCGTGTGTGTACAAGAGTGAGGTTTGTGGTAGAAGAGAGGGGCCAAGCAGCAGACTGTGAGAACGCGCGAGCAGCAATAAGTGAGCAGCTTGGTGGGTGGGTGAGTGGGTACGTCTGTAAAGGAGAGGAGCCAACAACATTAGGTGAGGGAATGAGTGGGTGGGTGGGAGGTGAATAGTAATTTACAGCAGTCGGGTGAGTGGATGTGGTGAATGGAGTGGGGGCCCGGGTTGCATATTTACCGAACTGTATACTGTCTCGGCACCATCAGGACCCACTAAGTCTTATTAAGTGGGTCCTGGGCACCATAGGAATCTCACAACCAGCCAATCACAGTAGGTGGGTGGCCGTCTCAGATCCGCTCTTTGCACTAAGGATGTAGTTAAGAAGGGTAATTAATGTAGTAGAAGGGTAATAATGTAGTAAGAAGGGTAATTAATGTAGTAAGAGGGTTAATTAATGTAGTAAGAAGGGTAATTAATGTAGTAAGAAGGGTAATTAATGTAGTAAGAAGGTAATTATTGTAGTAGAGGGGTAATACTGTAGTAAGAAGGGTAATTAATGTAGTAAGAAGGGTAAATTAATGTAGTAAGAAGGGTAATTAATGTAGTAAGAGGGGTAATTACTGTAGTAAGAAGGGTAATTAATGTAGTAAGAAGGGTAATTATTGTAGTAAGAAGGGTAATTAATGTAGTAAGAAGGGTAATTAATGTAGTAAGAAGGGTAATGAATGTAGTAAGTCTGTAATTAATGTAGTAAGTATGGTAATTAATGTAGTAAGAAGGGTAATTAATGTAGTAAGAAGGGTAATTAATGTAGTAAGAAGGGGTAATTAATGTGTAAGAAGGTAATTAATGTAGTAAGAAGGGTAATTAATGTAGTAAGAAGGGTAATGAATGTAGTAGGTATGGTAATTAATGTAGTAAGAAGGGTATTAATGTAGTAAGAAGGGTAATGAATGTATACTCCATTTTTTCCTCTTTTACTTTTACATTCGTATGTTAAGTTTTGTCTTCTGTCTGTTTTTATAGCTCTTATTTACTGAAGTACGATATTGAGACTGACTCTTATATTGTTATACCTAGGAGGATGAGAATGAATAAAATCCTTTTTCATTTTCGTATTATTATTATTATTATTATTATTATTATTAATATTATTATTATTATTATTATTATCATTTCACAAATCTCCACTTTAGTCTTTTTCTTCCCTCCTTCTTGTTGTGTTTCTTAATTCCATCCACCCAGGAGAATACCCAATTCCCACAGGAGAATTCTGATTGTGCAATTTCCCCACGAGTGCGCAATCACTCGTTGCGCATTCATTTTTGCGAAATTCAGTTTTTTGAGTAATTAATGTTGTTTTTTTCCGAAATCTATTTTTTTTTTTTTTGGCGAAATTCAACAAACGGACCCCAAGTGATTTTTTCATATATCCAATCACTAAACTACCTCCTACATCTGTCTACATGGGTCAGTGTTAACGTGAGGGGAGAAGGCTGCCACTGAACCAACTAGGCTAGACGTCCTCTCCCACTCCCACACAGAAAAAACACAAAATACAACCTAGAACACTCTCTCTCTCGTCTCTCTCTCTCTCTCTCTCTCTCTCTCTCCTCCTCTCTCTCTCTCTTCGTGTGACGTAATATATGACCCCTTCACCACCCTCCCATTCCCCCTCCCCCCCCCCCCCCATAAAAGAACGTGCTTTACTGAGTTTCAAAACAGAATAAAGATTAAATTGTTTGGGACAGCTGCAGACATAAATATGGCGACTTATGAATGGGAGTCACGACCAGCGGTGGCCTAATATATAACCTTAGTCTGACAGCCCTTGCTCAACCCTCCTTTCCTCCCTCTTTTTCTTCTTCCTCTTGTTTTTCTTATTCCTCCTCTCTCCTCTTCCTCCCTCCTCCCATTTCTCCGCTACTTTAACTCTCTGACTCTTTCCCCCCAACTTTCTTCTTCATATTTTCTTCCTTTGATTTTGTTTTGAATCCTTCCTCTTCCTTTCCTCTTTGTCTTCTTTTCAACCTTTTCTTCTGTTTTACACCTGTTTTTAATATTTCTCTTTCTTCTCTCCTCTTTTCTTCATTCCTCTTCTCCTTTTCTCTTCTTCTTACCTCCTCCCTTTCTTTCTCCCAGCATCTCCTTTTTCTTCCTCTCTTCCTTCATTCCTCGACTCTAATCTACATCAACAATATTATCTAATTTTCATATAGAAATTTAGTTATTTAAGTAAATTTGGAAATTTGTGCTTCAAGTAAATTCCGAATAAATAAAGATTTAAATTATTTACAAAAATTAGTGAAAAAAGTTGTATTAAAAAATAAATGATTTGAGTAAATTTCGAAAATAAGTGAGTGTCTTTACATATTATTATTATCTTACTGACACTTCATATCTTACAACAAAGCATAAACAGCCTTGTATCTAAAGCTAATCAAGTTTGCTAGACTCTCTGCTTAACTTCATGGTATACTCTCTCATACTCTCTCTCTCTCTCTCTCTCTCTCTCTCTCTCTCTCTCTCTCTCTCTCTCATCCTTAGGTGCTACCCGTTTCTTTTTTATTTCAATTTAAATGGAATGTGCATTTATTCATGGGTTTTCAAAATCATTATCAGAAGGTTAAATTTAAATTACTTCGTTTGAACCGTATTTCTGTGTGGTCCGTCCCTACATCTGTATAATTCCCCTTACGCCTTTTTTTTCTCGCATTCTTCCTCATCTCAACCTTCTTTGACTTCCTCCTTCAACCAACTATCTCCTCTTCTTTTTCTGCAGTCATCTCCCTCCCTGTGTTTTCTTACTATACCCAGCACCTTCATAATACACACAAACACACACACAAACGTCTCATAAGCTGGCTGATGGCACACTAAATATGTTCACTATGTTGTCAAAATTAGGGTGAACGCTACTCAACAACAACACACCGCGCCCACAAGCCAAGGGGGACCATCGTCATGACAGAAACGACCCCTAAATGTTGTCTTATACTGCACGTGGCACCCACAAAAATTTAAGGCAAAAAACTTCGTAGGAGGGGAAGAGAAGTGCTACATATTGGGACGAAGTTAGTTATCTGGGGAATTACGTACGTTGTTGCAGTCACCAATTAGGGAAGGAGGGAGGGAGGGAAGAATGGAGGGAAGGTGCAGGAGGTGGTCATGGTGGTGGTGGTGGTGGTGGTGATGTCGAGGAGCGAATCTACTGTTTGTCTTATGAATAGGTGGGGTTTTAATGTGGGTCTCTCAAGTGTGTGTGTGTGTGTGTGTGTGAGTACTGCAGACTGAACCACTACAAGGAGGAGATGGCTGAGAAATGATACTTATATTAGAAGTTACAACAGAGGACAGAAGCTTCGGTACACAGGTTCGGGGGCGTCGCCTAGACACTGACTAATAACAACCTGACGGAGAGACTGATGTCATCTCGTTCCTCAGCCAAGTCAAGTCCTAAAGAAAACCCGAGTCAAGAGGCGGCACTCATGAGTTTTCAAGACCAGAAGTTACGACTTAGTACCATAGGGTTGTATTGCTTGTGAGGCTCAACTAGACAGCTATAAGCTATGTTGATTTGACACTGTGTTAAAAATAGGCTTTACACGCTATGGTACCAACGGGTGTATGACTTGTGGGGTACACTATACTGAACTTAACAGCATGGTATAAATGGAAGTAACGATGTGGTACAGTCACTCATAAAAGAAACGGACCATCCTTGGCTGGAGCTGCTGTATCTCGTGGCAGTCGAGATCTGTGTGGCTAACTGTGTTGGGTATAGAGATTTCCCAGTAGTTTCCCTCCACTCTGACGGGTTCGTGTCATTTATAAGTAATAGTAATACGTAATAATAAAATATATAAAAGCAAAATATACAAGTAACAATCAGCGTTATCTGATGTCTGCTCTTGCCTTCCAAAGAAAGAACTTGGTTACGCACGTTCAGCGACTTGTGTTCAGCTCTCTGGTAATAGTAGGTGAAAGGGATGTGACTAGCGGGGTTGTGAGTGGAGTGGCTAGCGATCTGGGGAGTGAGTGTGGAGTGGAGAGGAAGTTAAGGAGTGAGGTTATATGACTGGCGTTGTGGGGAGTGTGTGACAGAGTGGCTGGCAAGGTAAGTAGTGACGTGAAATAGCTAGCGGCTGGGGGTGGTGCTGGGGGAAGTGCCTGAGCGTACCCAACCCTGATATACGAGCAATAACGAGACCGCAGACGCATATTTCAGGGATCTGCAGGCGGCTGTAATCTGTATGGGAAGTATCTCTTTGTTTCGGACGAGTTCCATAATGAAGTGTTCCGCTGCCCCTTCATTACAGGATCCACCTCAGAGCTGTCAACACTCTACTATATTATGGAACTGCAACACAGAACAAATATTCTTTTATCTATTTCCTCGTTGTGAAAGATCTAACACGACGACGCTCAGATGTGTACGTATTTTGTAAGGTAAGTGCGATTGTAGATGATTGAGTACAGGAACTACCACAACTACGTTACCATTACCATCACTATCAACACCAACACCATATATACACGATATAAAAAGTGTGAGTACAATCTTGAAACATAAATCCCAAAGCATTGCATCCTCTTATACTGTATAGTGTGCTTCCGTTTGTATGTATGTATGTATGTATGTATGTGTATATTTTCATCCACATTTAACTAAACCTACAACCTTATTATAGCATATCAAATATTCACATGTGCCTTCAATAACCAGTGAATAATATGATTCACAGCAAATATATGCCATTCTCCCTCCTTAAAAATTAATAACTGTAAAATTGTCGTAAGTTAATAAAGCAACTTTCGCACCGTCATGCCACCTGATGTCGTTTCAGATACCGTCGTGGGCATTAATTTCTCTCCACGGTCTAGTCTTACGGTGTTATTATTTAAACTGGGACACGTTCAGTCACACTCCAAGCTTTCCATTTCCTCTTGGCTTTAGGAATATATCGACGCAAAAAATAT
>JAWQEG010007631.1:15000-41423 GCA_033782935.1 Petrolisthes cinctipes
GACCAGGGGTTGAAGCATTAGAGTTGATTATTATGATGACAAATTTTCGTTCATACGTCCTTTCTTAACTGATCTCAAATTAGGTGACCTTTCGTCCCTGACACCAGCACTACTCTTCCTCACCTCAGCCACCCGATGCCTTCACTTCCTCCGCTTCAACCTTGACAGAGTTTGAGAAAACTTCACACAATCTCGCCATTAATGATACTGCTTCGTCTTCACCACCAGTCCTCTACCATTCCCCTCTCACTCTCTCAAAACAAACTAAGCTTTCGTGTTCTTTCTTTCACGGAAAAGCCTTCTAACACTATTTCATATTGACTGTCAAATCCTTAAAGCTTGACTGACACATATATGGAGTTCTAATTTTTTTAAGTGACTCAAACTGACCAGGAATATTAAGGGGCCGGGATGTCAGCAAATTGGAGACACCCTATGCTACCAAAGTATGTCATCAGGCAGCTTCAATATAGAATTCTTATTTTCTTGTGAGTAACAAAAATTATAAGGATCAGCAGCTTCAAATATGACCGTTTCAAGTTGCTCACTATATCACATTGAGTTAAGTAAGTGTACAATTTGACGTAACTTTCTGTGTGAGTGATATTTATTTTCCAGTGAGATTTAGTTTTTTCTTCCCCTGTTGTTGTGTTCTGGTTCATATTTTCATACCAGCGCCAATTATTTGCTAAACCTTTTCTAATCTGATACTGAGCATGACACTAATGAAGAGCTACTGTAGAGCTGATGTCTTATTTAAAGCGAAAATGAGCTATATAAAATAATTATTTCCGTGACGTTATGCAATCTGACTCAAGAACTAGCAGTTTAATTATATAGTCATATTTTCTGAGTATATATTTTGTTACATGCATTATGGTGGTGAGGTTAAATGATCAAGTGAATTAAACTTCTAATTATGGTGGGGTAAGGGAGCTACTGTGCCTTTATCTCGTCTCGTTCACAACCGCAACCCTGACCATAACCACCACAAGTGTAATCTTAATGTAGTGTCAGGAAAGGAGAGTTAGTTATTAGGCAACAACTAGCATCCTGTAGTTGTTTCGCTCTCCCTTGATCTGGGTTTGATTAAGAGAGAATTACCAAGTTCACCATAATATTACACCTTTCTATTCTATGGGTGGGTATTGACTTCGCTCAACCGAACCTAAACTCTCTCTCTCTCCCAACGTGACCCTTTTCAGTACTTACCCTCATCAGCAAATTGTCCCTCTTTGGAAACTTGACTCTGTATTTCCCGCTCATGCACTGACAACCTTCTTCCGTGTTTCATAGGTAAGATAATTCCTCATCTTCTCGCATGAAAAGAGGGACCGAGTGAAAGAATTAACCCAGCAATTGAAATAACAACAACAAAAATTCATCACGAACAACTTAACACTACCTCACTTGACGCACACGTGGCGTCCATTTTTTTCAGTTTACAATCCCCTATTAGTTATTACATGCTTAACATAAAATAAAAAATTCTTGGTTTTGCTTTGCTTTATACTGTAGTCAAGTGAGAACCGGTCTGAGAATGCTAGAGAATATCAAACATCTCATGTTTATCCTCATGTAGATAAATAATTTCCGTCATGAAAACCGTTTAGCTACACGACTCCGGATTGGTGAGCCTGAGTGAACAATAAACGCAACACAACACAACATGCAACCCAAGACGGTGCTGCCAAGGAGTCCAGTGGGGGTCGGTCATTCACACCGTCACAGTTAAGTATGACCGTATGACCAACAGCACCACCGAGAGTAGTAGACCAAGGGAAGGAGGGGGTGAAGAGGGAGTTAGTGCATGGTGGTTGGGGAGGGCAGTGATGAAGGGAATGGGGTGGGGGAGGTCAGTGGATGAAGTGGGAAAGAGTTAGGGTTAGTGGATAGGGAGAGTGAGGGGAAGTCAGTGCATGGTAAGAAAAGGGAAGGGAGGACAGTGGTTAGGGAGAGTTAGAGGGGGTTAGTGGTTAGGGAGAGTGAGGGGAAGTCAGTGCATGGTAAGAAAAGGGGAGGGAGGACAGTGGTTAGGGAGAGTGAGAGGGGGTTAGTGGTTAGGGAGAGTGGGAGGGAAGGAGGTCACTGGTTGAGGAGGGAGAGATGGAGGGAAGGGGAAATAAAAGGTGAACAGAGTATGATGGAATGTGCATCTGCTGCAAATTCTACACACACACACACACACACACACACACACACACACACACACACACACACACTGATGCAACACGCAGTATACCTTTTATGAACGTATAATAAAGTGAAGATAAATTTTCTCTTTTTTCTCCTGTCCCTGAAAATGGTAAACAACAACAACAACAAATATTAACCGTGTCCCACATGTGTCAAGAACCATTTATTAGTGAACACCTCATCGACGTGTCAAGCATAAGAAAGTGCTTCCAAACTTTCCTCTGAAAAGAAGATATTATAGTGATTATACTTAACTTTCCAATACTTCTTCTACAATGTCTTAATGGTGTATTTCAATGCTATATGAGTCAATAGTATAGGAAATGTTATGATTACAGACTCATGGCGCACCGGGTGTATTGTCTGAATAAGTATGTTCTCTCTTCTATATATAACCCTGTGATCACAAAACTATAAATCGCGTGTAAACAAACATGAGGATAAAACCAAATATAATGTAAACATCCACGTCTTAGTAAAGGGATGTCTACGAGTACTGGAAGGTTAGCGTAGATTAATCCAAGACCAATGACATTAACTTATTGGCCTTATTGGTCTTGGATTAAACAATGACCGGAAGAAGGACATGAGGCTCTTTGAGTGCATTAGAGAGCCCATAATAAAAAAAAGTTGCCTCCCGTTTATCCTCTTTTATATTTTCTCGATAGATGTTATTTCTGTCACTCGCAAAGGTAGGTAGCATTGTTCTATCCGAAGTAAACATGATGGAGTGAATCTGAAACTATACTAAGTCTTATACAAATGCTTTACTTCTGTCACTCTCAAAGGTAGCATTGTTATAGGTAGCATTGTTCTATCCGAGGTATATATGATGGAGTGAATCTGAAACTATACTAAGTCTTATACAAATGCTTTACTTCTTCTGTCATCATATGTTTTGAATTCCTTGCATGGTTCTGGGTCATCGGGGTTAATGAGCTGCACCCGACCTTTCAAAGTAATAGTACATAAATAATATTGTTGTGTGGGTGGTCTTGTCGTTAGCGATAAGGTCAGCTTTATTGTAGACGTTAAATATATATATAGCTGCCAAAAGGATCATGATATCTTCAGCAATAAATGTTGTCATCCCTCTCTCTCTCTCTCTCTCTCTCTCTCTCTCTCTCTCTCTCTCTCTCTCTCTCTCTCTCTCTCTCTCTGAAGTTTTAGATTTCTGCGGTAATGACCTAGTCTAATAGAACTAATTTGATCCTGAAAAAATGTCTTTACATTGCCCATGCATGTGGTTGCAATTTTAGCAGCTTCACTAAGAGATAGGAAAGACATTGTGTACAACGACCTCTTCATTCACAAAAGGCTGCCGAATGATTAATGACCCCGATGTATTAACCGAATGTGAAGTCACTGACACGGCCTCTTCTCTGGGAAGGAGTAGGTGCAGTGATGGAGAGATATGTCCCTACCATCTCTGATAAAAGGTGGGAGAATAATGTTCCTGCTGGGTCAATAATTACTGGCCTGCATATCAAGTGTTCCTGCCTGGGCCCTGAGTGCATCATATCAGCTGTGGTTCATGCCTGTAAACGTTGAAAAACTACATGCAATTATATGAGAATATATGGTATGTGAATTTCTTTGATGAGCCACGTATAGAGAGTACATGACCTGATTTTCCTGTGGCTTCCATTTATATATAATCTTTAAACTCGTGGCTTACTTTTATATTAGATGTTGAAGTTCATCGGTAGACACAATTGACGAAACATAGGTGATTGTGCCTGTAGATTTTCACGGGTTTTCAGGGTCTTTTAGGGGAAGGGAAGCTCAAACTTGAAAGATATCTGCGTTGTCTGATCACCTTCCTAGTTTATTATTGTCACTGCAGTGATGGCAATAATAGAGTCACAAAAACAAAACAACTGCTATGCACAGCATTTTATAGTGAATCTCATCAAGCGTCAGTGAAGCTTAAGAACTTCCATTATCTTAATCATATAACACTTAATATAAAATATAGACCCATTCATCAAACTGGCTACCCGCCGCCACACATTCCCCTCAGCAAGACAGGCATAATAGAGCCTCGTCAGGAGTTGTAGCTGCTGTCGCTAGAGGGCCACATTCTTAATGACTCGTAATTCGTGCCCTTATGAGTAGTAGGCTAACATGAAAGAGTAAGGTACCGTACTGTCGGACAACTAGAGACCACTGATTCCATAAGAACATTAAGAGAAATAAGATAATTCTCCAATAAATGTAGGTTGTCTGTTTTGTGGCCGATAAGTTCCCGAAAATAATTTATCCTGCTTGACTGATAAACAACATCTGTCTAGAAATCTAATAAGTTCATATGTGGCCAAAGGGAAAAAAATAGGAGATGAGGGACTGGAGACTCTTAAAAGAAAAAAGAAATTAACGAAAAATAAATAGTTGAAGACCTAAAAGAGTTCCACTGAGGAGGAATGTTTTGAACCCATCTATCGTCGCTTTTTACCCAGAAGTGGAACAGGACGGTGGACGCAAAGGTGACGACACGGCCAAGGGTGAATCATCACAACCTTTTTGCTGCGAAAATTGGTAGGGAGTTGCGAGGTAGTTGGGCAGGTGATGGTGGCTTCCAGACCTACGCCATTAATAAGCCACAATGACGTGCTACAAGGGTGAAGACTGACTGACTGGTCATTATATGCAGTTACTCCATGGGTGCTCAGGAAGGATGACTGATCTTAGCCCGTGGAAACTATTCATTTGACTTCAATTTTTCTATTTTTTTTTTCTTTTTATGTACACAAAGACTCCATTCTCATATCGTGGTACACACACACACACACACACACACACACACACACACACACACACACACACACACACACACCAAGTTATAACCTGCAATGACAAATAAAAGCTACTAGGTTTTGGACGTGTTCCCAATGGTAGACACGATAAGCTTGTGAAAAGTCAATGGGTATTTATTACATTATACAACAAGTCAAATGATTGTACAAACCTTTGATTAAGAATTTTAAAATGGCTGTACAGTATTAAAACATCACGTAGAAAATGTTATGATAGTTTAATGTTTTTTTTTTCTTCTCAATTTGGACTTTGGATTATATTTGATAGAACATTACTGATGTATTATATATGTACTTTATTAATTGGTCGCGGATAAACAACATAGGGGCTACATATTACTCTGAATTATGTCCCCAAGGAAACAGAACAGTGCCAATATACTAATAGGGGATTTGCTTTGTTGCATAACTTGAAGGTAACAGTAGTATCAAATTTATCGCATAATAACACTGAGAGGAACCAGGGAAATGGTCTAGTGTGCCAGTGAAGGCGGACATGTTACTTGTGCCTTAATACAAGTTCACAGGTTCTCCCAAAGTCTGCAACTATAATATTTGTCACATCATCAACACATTAGGCACATCCCCGTTCCAGCGAAAATATATCAATTAAAAGTTTAAATACATCATCATCAATTAAAAGTTTAAATACATCATCATCAAATAAAAGTTTAAATACATCATCATCAATTAAAAGTTTAAATACATCATCATCAATTAAAAGTTTAAATACATCATCATCAATTAAAAGTTTAAATACATCATCATCAATTAAAAGTTTAAATACATCATCATCAATTAAAAGTTTAAATACATCATCATCAATTAAAAGTTTAAATACATCATCATCAACATCAATACCCCATTTTCCTTTTTTTCAAGATGTGAGGAGCTTTTATTACCAGTGCAAGACCCCTGACAGGCAAGTATAGGGGTCTATCTCCGAGGCTATATGAACCTTTAGTGGGGTCAATGTTAGAGAGCGGGGTCGCCAAACCTCACTCCTTCCTTCCCTGTATTGTAGGGAATACGAGGCTGACTGACTGTACCATCACAAAATTGGTGGGCGATGGGGACGCCACTTCCTATGTCATTAAGGGGGTAACACACTTTTGGTAAATCTAGAGCAAGTTATTCCTCCAAACTATTCCAAGCAACAGAACCAGAAGAACAAAAACAATGGTGGCCTGTTGCTTGGAATAGTTTGGAGGAATAATTTGCTCCTGATATGCCAACACTGTATCCTCCCCTTAAGTATAAATACAAGGAGAGCAAACACATTTACAATAGTAAAATTTACAATAAAACCAGAAGATGAGTAATCCGCTCTTCGTAGTTCAGTATAGTTGGCAGCATAAGTTCACTGCATTTCCACCTGCAAAAGTATGAGTCTATTGATGTTGTAATACTATTGAAATGCAGAGATGATAGACACTTCTCAGAAGGTAAATTTTATATGTTGTTAGAATAGAAACTGGTTCAAAATGTAACTTTATCTGGACCTATTAGCATTACGAAGTATATAGGATGGACGCGAAATTATGCTGCCGACTGTACATTCTCCAATATACCATGCACTGTCTACCATCAGAGGATTTTACTCGTCATAAGAAAGTCTCACGCAGCCATTCAGTCAAGATGGATAGTTTAGGGAGGTGGTCTAGTGTCAGATTAGTGCAAATAAAATCGTCTCACTCCTCTCCAGGTCTTCCAAGTCACTCGTTTCTTGTCCCCAAGCGAGATTAAAAGTGAGACATATAATATAGTAGTGAGGCAATCAGTGAAGTTTCCTGCGTCTATTTTTTTTTTTTCATTCCTTTTTTTCAATACTTTTTCTTCTCTATCTTTCTTACACTGGTCGGATTTTTTTATCAGTATGAATCTAAAACGAGAGAGACTGTACCCATGAAGTCTGTCGGACATTTCTTTCCTGTGTACAATAAGTTTTTTTGCCATTATTTTTTTTTTTCCAGACACGTGTGTAAATTTTTTCCTTGCCTTCCTCTGTTTTTACCTTTATTTATTTTTTACCCTCACAAATGTATCGTTTTTCTTTCCCTCCACCTAGCTCTAGTACTCTTTTTTTCTCTCCTTCACGTAAGGTTTTATAAAGTCTTTTTCTCCCTCTCATAGTATGTATTTTTCTTTCCAGCGTCCGGATCTTACTTACTTTTTTGTTCTCCTTGTTTCTTGTTTCAGTGGTGTTGGGGCGTGGCGTGGCTTGGCGGAACAAAACAAGTCTGAGTCCACCTCCTTGGGGCAGGTGGGCAGGCAGACTGTATACGCCATTGCTTCGTTCTGCATCGATTCACTTGTATACCGCCGGCAGGAAAGATTTTGTTTGTGGTGAGTGTTGGTGGTTGTTGGGCCATGGGAAGGGGGGAGGTGGAGGGTTTGGGAAAGGTGTGGTGGTGTGTCTGCATGTTGGAGAGAGAGAGAGAGAGAGTTGGGGGTAGTAGGTATGTGTGTGACTGCATGTTGCTGTGTGTGAGTTGCATGGGGATTGTGTGTGTGTGTGTGTGTGTGTGAAGCAATCTGGTTATCGGCTGTACTGTAATTGCGTACCCATTGCCCTATATCCGCTTCCCGGCTCTCTACCTTCCCCTCCTCTGTACATTACGCGTCATCCAGACACACACACACGTGCTGGTCAGTCAGGATGCAGGTTGGGTGTGAGGGACAGGTTAGCCTCAATTAATGAATACTTCTCCACTCGAGTGACGCAAACGGATATCAAGGTTTTTGGTACAGCAGAAGTCAACAATTCTTCTTTCTTCTTTTCCCGAAATATCGCCCAACCCGACAATGACACATGACACTTCAAACATAATTATATTTGTTCACTCTACGAGCTTGAATATCTCAGAGTGGGTTAACATAATATACTGCAACTGTAATACTATGGTTAAAAGCTTATCAACTGAGGCTTCAACAGAGGAGGGCTTCATTTCTTGGTTGTCAGTGCCTTGGGTGGGTGTGGTGGACGGGTTTACTCATTCTCTTGGTACACACAAAGTTAAGATTTACGTACAGCTAGCTATGTTTAGAGTTTCTGAACGCCCCAGGAATATTAAGTTTATTGTCTTTACTATTGAAAGTGCTGAAATGTTTGCGCGCACGAGAGAGAGAGAGAGAGAGAGAGAGAGAGAGAGAGAGAGAGAGAGAGAGAGAGAGAAGCAGGAGCTGTAAATGTGAGTTAAGGATTTTAGAGACAATTTAGTGCTGTGTGAAGGTCACTTTTAGGGACACGGGAAATTTCCTGGTCTGGCCGCAGTGTGACGTGTATTGGCTGGCTGGTTTGAAGGGGAATCCTGTCCCACTTACCATCACCAGTGTGTGTGTGTGTGTGTGTGTGTCCGCGCGACAAACGCACACACTCACACATAAATTGCCAATTCCAATTTGAACTTATTTCTACAATTTACAATAATTCATTTCATTTGCCAAACTTAATCCATTTTGTAGGAACCTTTCTTGCTTCATTAGCTTTATGTGGGTTACACAATCAAAGAGTTACATTTTGTCATCAGGTTATTTTGTCTAACAACGGTTATTCTACCTGTTGTGCTGTACTTGTAGCTGCAACTTTCGTCTTCACTAAATGATGCTTAGTATCGTCTGAGATAGTAAACGATTCATTTTCGCAGAGCTAAGTAAGCCTTATTTTATTATCACATTGCGAACAATAAAAAAAATCGACATCAACATGCTGCATTTGTGTCTGTTTGTCTGACAGTCTACGCAGGGATAAACGATCGAGCCTATGGGACTTAAAATTGGTCCACATGGATAACTTGACACGAGAAAAAGAGGAGGAGGAGTGGCGCTGACCTCAGAGTTCGGAGAGGATAATAATAATAATAATAATATAATTCTCAGAGACTGGCGTATCTGGCCAGTTTTGAATCTTAATTTTGAGACTAATGGTTCCAAGGATCGGTAATTGATCTGATATCATTCATGCATTACCTTGTATTTATCTGATTCGATTATGTTATGATGTCCTGTGGGTTAGACTAGTTGAGCTGCAGCAAGAAAAGCCATTGACGAGGCGCTAATGATGACTGTGACGATGATGGTTCCACGGATGGTATAAGAAGTCATCATATCGATCATTGACATCAGCAACCCAGGTGTTTTCTTGTATATAGATGGCCAGGCAGTAATAGCGGGCCCGTGTTTAAGTCAGGTAAGGAGCGGGGAGGTATGTGGGTCAAAGGTTACTGCCTCACTGCTGCCCGGGATGGTTGAGATAGACACTTGAAAAATATGAAGAGAGTTTCCTAGAGTTTCCTTTTAGGGGAGGTGGCCGAGTGGTTAGTGTTCTGGACTCATAACTTAGAGGTCGGGAGATCGATCCTCTCAGGTGAGGGCCTGAGATTATTTACTCTTCCGATTTGAGTGTTAGGCACTAACTATAAGGCCACCGAACGTCGTAAAACACCCTCGCTGGTACCATAACAGCTGCAGTATTTGGGAATTACCCTCACTTCCCTCCCTCTGTGGCTGGGTACCAGTTCGGAAGTCGTGACGTGTGTGTGTGAGCAACAGTTGACCTGGGCCACGGTAACGGGCTTGATGAAGCCTATGTCCAGTGTCGGAAAAAAAAAAAAAAAAAAAATATATTGCTAGAGAAACATAGACAGATAGATTAAAAGAGTGGATAGTATCTTTGCTATTTGTTTTATTTTTTATTAATAGATCGAGGGATGAACGGATAACAGCAGACAGACGATCGATATACACACAGACATAATGATAGATATATAAAAGATAGATAGACTGATACGTTTGTCATATGGAGTATAAAATAATGCTAGCTGCATCATTATAGACTGACAGATGAAGATTCAAATAGATACCCGTATAATGAGGTATAAACACAGGCACACACAAAGACAGATAGACAGCCGGAAACAACACTACAGACGTACAACTATAAAGATATCTAGACTGAGAGATTACACACACAGACAGACAGACAGACACAGGGATCCAGAAGAACATTTACTGTCTTCCATGACGACTTGTAGAGGTACGGAAGCAAGGCAAACAACGAAGAAAAGAAATTGACTGGTTTATTCATCCCATCGTGCATGTTAGGAAAGAAACTGAGAGAACATGAAGGAATTATAGAGAGAGAAAGCAGAGAGAAAGAATACGACGGAAATATAGACATTTACACAAGAGACGTAACGACAAAAAAAAAAAATAATAATAATAAGTGAGAACACGAAACAACATAGAGAAAAACAAAATTAAATGCCTGATACAAAAAACTCTGTAAAAAATAAAAGGCAGAAAATAACAAATAATATTGTTGTGTTAAACAGAAAGGAAATGGTCAGAGAAAAGTAGTCAAATATAATATAAAATGCTATTGACTTTATCTTTCATATACACATAAAAACCCATTAATATAAACACTCGTTCATATTTACATGCACATAGACGTACGTACACATTCACACACGCTTTCTTTCACAGCATCTAAACACAGTAACAACATTTTAAGCTTACATTTTACCCTCACATATAAACACACAAGGTAAATATTGGCACCCACACTAGCAGTCGTAAAAAAACCACACACACCTGCAAACATATAAAAAGGAAATTAATAATATAAATAAATCAATAAAAAAATAAATATAAAAAGTAAAATAATAGTGTGAAATACATCCTACTCGTATGCAACCTTGGACATGTTAATACACGAAAATATACAAGCACACAAAATATACGTATCAACATGCGCATGTATAGAGGTTATGCATGTAGGAATATAGCACTCCATAGGCATACTGTATACAAATCACCATCACCACCATCACTACCATCATCACCATAACCATCACTATCGTCACCATCACCACCATCACCACCATCATCACCATTACCATCACTATCGTCACCATCATCATCACCATCATCATCACCATTGCCATCACTATCATCACCATCACCATCATCATCACCACCACCACCATCATCACTATTGCCATCACTATCATCACCATCACCATCATCACCATTGCCATCACTATCATCACTATCATCACCATAATCATCACCATTACCATCATTATCATCCTCATCTTCACCATCATCATCACCACCACCACCATCATCACTATCATCACCATCACCCATGCAAGCTTTCCTCTGTGCCCCCACCACCACCACCACCTATATATACTAGAAGCCCCGAGGATGCAGGTCAGACAGCTTGCCACCCCAACACCAACCTCATGCAGTCACCACCACTACTTGTACCACTATCCTTTCTACTTCCATTACAGTCAACACCACTACTTCTACTACTATCCTTTCTACTTCCATTACAGTCACCACCACTTCTACACTTCTACTACTATCCTTTCTACTTCCATTACTGTCACCACTACTTCTACCACTATCCTTTCTACTTCCATTACAGTCACCACCACTTCTACACTTCTACCCCTATCCTTTCTACTTCCATTACAGTCACCACCACTCCTACACTTCTACCCCTATCCTTTCTACTTCCATTACTGTCACCACCACTACTTCTACCACTATCCTTTCTACTTCCATTACAGTCACCACCACTTCTACACTTCTACTACTATCCTTTCTACTTCCATTACTGTCACCACCACTTCTACCACTATCCTTTCCACTATACCATCAACCATCACCATCGTCAGTCAGCTATTGTTAGTCCATTATTTTGATTTTCCCTTTCTTATCAGCACTTTAATATGAACTGGCCAACACCATTTGCTTCTTTTTAAAGTGGTCAAGATATCTTAAACTTTGATTTGTTCTCTGTTCCATGATGCTCTTTTCCTGCCCCTACGTTTTGTACCCAGTATTTGTCTCTCCTTCCCTCTTTGAACACTCCTAAGATTTCGTCTGTTTTTTTTTTTAAGGATTTGATTTTGGAGTCTTACTAATCCACTACCACCACTACCAACCACCATTATTCCTTTCTCTCTCCCCTGCATTACCTCCCTCATCCCCTCCAACACCACACCTCAACTATATACCCTCATCTCCAATACCACACCCGAACCTTCCTCTTCTATACATCACCACATCATCTTTCTTCTCCTCTACCACCACACTTCAATCTCCTCCTTCACCACCACCACCACCACCACCACCACCACCACCACCACAACAACAACAACAACAACAACAACAACCTCCCTTTTCCTCTGCACCACCACCACCAACACCACCACAACAACATCCCTCTTCCCCTCCACCACCACCACCAACAACACCACCACCACAACCTCTCTCTTCCCCTGCACCACTACCACCAAAGAAACAGGCTACCGGGGTTGTGTCGACAGGGTCCTTGATTTGCATGGTGTGATTAGGCAGACAGTACATTATTATGGTCTTGATTGTACACCGCACCAACAGGCCACTTACTTGATTCTCCCCTGCTAGTTTTTCCCCCTGTCAGCCCGCCACCTTTTCTATATGTACTCGCTTTGACGTCTGTGTCCATGCTCACTTAATTAATCTATAATATTGAGGTATTGGTTTTTCTTTTGCGGATTCTTTATCTTTTCGAGTAATTGGTTTGAGTCTATGTACTTTTACAATGTAGCGAGTTTAGACCGACTTCTTTACTACTATACCTTTTCACGTTACCGGTATGTCACTGTTTACTTCACTTGTTATTCAATTGCATTAAGCTTGAAGTGAGTCTACAGTACACTTTATTTTATTACTTGACTCATTGTGACTTTTATTCCCAAGTAGCCTATATCTGATATGAAAGGGGGCCTGTGATTATTCGACGTGTACTAGGTTTGACGTTTGTGAGATCCATTTTTGCTTACAGTGATAATTTACTTAGTGTACTCGGTATGACTCTGTCGCGATCTCCGTTTATTTTATTTATTCATTTAATAAGATATAGTTTATTTTCTATAATAGTTTTCTATTAACAGGATGTTTGTGTTTATTTTAGTAGGATTTAATGCTGTGTGTGCTTCATTATCCAGATACAATTTCAAAAGTGAAATATCTGTAATCGGTACAACAGTCTTGTGAACCCGATTCTTGGTCTTGCCAGCAGCTTCCAGTACCACAAACCCGATCAACTGCTCTACTCGATGCCTGTGATAGAAAGCCTGCATACCCGACTCACAGAACTGGGAATACTGTCTCATGTTTTTGCTTTTCTTTATACCTTATTGTCCTTTATGTTTATATTAAGTTTTGTATTCTCAGTATGAATGTTCTTACTTTGTTGTCTTGAGGGTGAAGTCACTAGTACACTTTTTTTTCTCTTCAATAATGCTTAGAAGTACTTCATACAGCCCTACCCAACAAAAATATAACGTATCGAAACAAACATTATGATCCAAATGGACACGATATAGTTCCTCAGCCCGTGTACACTTGGGTAAACCTGAAGGTAACTCATCTTGATCACCGAAGAGACTTATGTCCACGCAGGTCATCAATTACACTCCTCAGAACACAAGTGGTTTATCAGCCATGCAGCTATGTGGAAGTACTCTTACCTTAGCCTTATTCTGAAATGGAGGGAAAACAAGGAAAGATGGAGGGATAGTAATGAGATGTGGGCATTGTAGTCTTAGGAAGGAAGATGTGTGATTTCTTAAGACAAACGGTGAACTATATTCCTCTTCAATAAGTGTCCATGTTATAGAGGTTATGTATTAAACTATCACATCAGTTTGATCATATGCCAGCCCGAGATTAAATGTAAGATAATAGTAAATTTGCATCAACCTTTGTACTGCAGTGAACTAATAAAAACCGAAGATAAAGAAGCTTTATCTAATACTTGAGAAACCCCAGAATTTGAAGACAAAGGGATGATGCATATATGAATCATAGCAAACATCTAAAGCAGCCTATTAAGCCCAACCCAACCCAATTAAAGTCAGCTAGACTGGGTTAAACTAATTCTACCTAATTTTACCTACTAAATCAGCTGTACTACAACACAAAATCATGAAACAGAAGACAAAATATTCCACGTTGAATTCATAATGACGACCGTAACTCTGCACTGACAAGTCGCAGAGATTAATAACTTCTGTTCTGAACTCAGATCACCATAATCTCTTACATTTTATCAATGGAATAATTACTGCAAGTGGCTAATTGGCCGGTACGTCACTCCTGTTCCCGGAGACATCAATAACAATTACGGTCAACACAAGTTCAGCGGTGCATAAGAACTCTTTGTTGCAGCTCAGGTGGATGATGGTCGACTCCCCTCCAATACCCAGCAACTAAGGTCCCAGTCTGAGGTACCAAGGGGCACAAGTTGCTGTAGGGAAGAAGACTGGTCAAAGTAGCGGGCGATAGTCATTAGGAAGTGGTCAATCATCCTCCACAGGGGCTGTATCATGAATTCATGTGTGTGATGTACAGTCTATAAACAAAGTCGTGTCTGTCATCTCCACCACAAGTAAGTGTAATTCCTTGGCTTGTGTTCTTGGAATATTCCTTTAGTTTTCATCACCCAGGCATGACGAATGAACACAAACACATCTTAACCTCCTGCTAAAATCACGTCTTGAAGATAAACAAAACAACTAACCTTACCCCACCCGCCAAGACATTCCACTGGTTTTGTATAGCAGGGGACACGACTTTTGTTTCTGACTGTATCTGACCGAGAAAGGTTGGAGGGTCGATCCCGGTGGTGCCATAATGGGAAGGGCATAATAAATCTGCTCATGTTAAAGGTTTAGGACGTTCATTTCGCAATTATATGCAGTCAGCGGCAACACAAGATAATCCAACCCTCTTGTTCCCCTTGCCAGTATGGATAATGGATGGAATTGTTGGAACTAGGCTTCAGATGGATTGAACTATCTCTTTTTCTCTCTCTCTCTCTCTCTCTCTCTCTCTCTCTCTCTCTCTCTCTCTCTCTCTCTCTCTCTCTCTGGCACTACTAAACTGTATATATTATGGCCACTGCATATCATTACTTTTGCAAACTCTCATTAGATGGGTGTACTCTGCTGGGTCACGTTACGACCGACCTCAAATTCTCCCTTGGTGCTCTTCTCTCCACAGATAATAATAATAAAGGGGCTAAGATTGGATGTGTTGTCGGCGATTTGTAGGCTACTGATTCCTCCACACTCTGACCTTGTATTTGGAGACTTCCGATTCCTTCAAAACTGCGACAGGAAGCATAAAAACTCTTTGTGACACAGTTTGTTGGACTGAATAGCCTTCCGTTGGTTAATAATATCTTATCGCCATTAAACAAGACACAGCTTCAAGGACACGGCATAAAAACCTGTCAATAATGTATACCTCCATGGAGCTACTACCCTTCATCTCCCTCCCTCCCTCGATCCCTTTTTCTCTATCCTCTCCCACACTGTGACACTGAATTCAACTTCTTCCCTCTCTTTTATCCTTCCTCTCATTCCTAGTTATCTGTTGTCTTTTCTTCCATTTACTGTCTTTTAACCCCTTCTCTCTGTCTCTCTCTCTCTCTCTCTCTCTCTCTCTCTCTCTCTCTCTCTCTCTCTCTCTCTCTCTCTCTCTCTCTCTCTCTCTCTCTCTCTCTCTCTCTCTCTCTCTCTCTCTCTCTCTCTCTCTCTCTCTCTCTCTCTCTCTCTCTCTCTCTCTCTCTCTCTTTTTTTTTTTTATGGTCTAAGCCTCTGTCCCTACTTTACCCATGACACTTTCCCCTCCCCCATCACACTACGAAATCTTACTTGTGTTTCTGTTCCCTTGTGTACCACCCTACTCGTTCTGACTAGTCGTATACTCTTGCCCTATCTAGCAATGTCCTGCCCTAACCCTGCCCTGCCTTACCCCGCCTCTGCCTTGCCCCAACCCTGACCTGCCTTACCCCTCCTCTGCCTTGCCCCAACCCTGTCCTACCTTACCCCAACCCTGCCCTGCCTTACCCTGCCTTACCCCAACCCTTCCTAGCTGCCCCAACCCTCCCCTGCCTTGCCCCAACCCTGCCCTGCCTTACCCAAACCCTGCCCTGCCTTACCCCAACCCTACCTTACCCCAACCCTACCCTGCCTTACCCCAAACCTGCCCTAACTTACCCAAACCCTACCTTGCCCCAATCCTGCCCTACCTTACACCAACCCTGCCCTGCCCCAAACCTGCCCTGCTCTACTTCCCTACCAAGCGTTCGTTGCCTTCTAGCAGTCAGTGTTATCATCCAATTAGCCTGTGATGGATGGGAGACTGTCTTGGTGTCGGGGCAAGGTGGGCGGGGCTGCAGGCGAGGGTGTCATGTTGTGTCTTACCAACCCTACTATTCATTATTAAGACTATCATTAGCAGTATTGAAAGCCATAAATCGTCGTCTGTGGGTGTGTGTGTGTGTGTGTGTGTGTGTGTGTGTGTGTGTGTGTGTGTTTGTCTGTGTGTGTGTGTGTGTGTGTGTGTGTGTGTGTGTGTGTGTCTGTGTGTGTATGTGTATGTGTGTGTGTGTGTGTCTGTGTGTGTATGTTTGTGTGTGTGTGTGTTGCAACGAACGAATGAATGAGCGAAGGAACGTAATATAAAAAAAAATATCCTTATCACTGCCATAAACTAAACTTTCGACAAACTTTCATAAATAACTATAGGCGCGAGTTTTTCAAATAATTATTACCATTCACCGAGTATTGCTTAATTAAGTTTCAGGGAAGTGGACCAGCGATTCTCGTATCACCACCAACCACCACCACCATTAGTAACCATGCCTGACCTACACCATCACTATTACCAACACTAACAGAAGCAACCACTATTACCAACACTAACACAACCAACCACTATTACCAACACTAACACAATCAACCACTATTACCAACACTAACACAACCAACCACTATTACCAACACTAACAGAATCAACCACTATTACCAACACTAACACAACCACTATTACCAACACTAACACAAACAACCACTATAACTAACACTAACACAATCAATCAACCACTATTACCAACACTAACACAACCACTATTACCAACACTAACCACATCCACAACCTCAACCACACCCACCCTCACCCCCATCACCACTTCCACAACCACCACCACACCCACAACCACATCCACAACCTCAACCACACCCACCCCCAGCACCACACCCACAACCAAAACTACCACCACACCCACAACCACACCCACACCCCCACCAACACCACACCCACCACCACCACACCCACAACCACCACCTGCAACAGTAAAATCGGATGAATTAGTATGTTTTCGTGGGAAGATTGAAAATTAAAGAGTTCCGCGCCACTGATTTCACTCGATTAGAAACAGCTTGCAAAATTTCCCACCCAACAACAACAACAACAACAACAACAACACCGTGGCCAAATATATGTTGAGGAGGAGGAAGAGGCAGAGGAGGAGGAGGAGGAGGAGGAGGAGGAGGAGGAGGAGGAGGAGGAGGAGGAGGAGGAAGAGGTGGAAGAGGAGGAAGGGGAGGAGGAAGAGGAGGAAGGGGAGGAGGAAGAGGAGGAAGAAGAGGAGGAAGAGGAGGAAGAGGTGGAAGAGGAAGAGGAGGAAGAAGAGGAGGAGGAAGAGGAGGAAGAGGTGGAAGAGGAAGAGGAGGAGGTGGAAGAGGAGGAGGAGGAAGAGGAGGAGTAGTTGGAGGGGAAGCAGGAGTAAGAAAAATGAGTAGAAGGAAGGAGCAGTAGCAGTAGTAGTAATACGAAGGTAGATGATAATTTAGAAACTCATCCCGAATGTTTCCTCTATTATTGTTACTTGCATGGAGATTGATCTTATCTTCCCTTTATGACCAACCAAACTGTGTAATGCAACAGTCGTTTAACTCAAAGGTATTATATTCTTGGTATTGTTTTGGTGAAATCATTTGTTTCTACTTCATATTATCGAAAATATTTTAGTTTTGGTTATCCTTATATTTTGCTGTGATTTTACCTTGGACGAGCAAAATTGTCTAGCGTTGGTCAGATCATCATTTAGGGTGTGTCCTGGAGGTAGCCGAGGGCCAAATCTAAGTATATATACTTAGATTTGGGCCGAGGGGACTCTCACCCACTCAGGATTTTGAGGACTCCATTTAAGTCTTGGTTATGAGAACTTATATTCTCATGCTCACAAAACGCACACGTTGAGTCGATCATAAGTATTGTTTAAAGAAATATTTAGAAAGTGCTGCATTTTGTATAACCTGTAATTACTGTGTGTTATGTTCTGCCTCGTCAGTAAGTGTCACTGATTCAGTAGTTTGACTTCTGAGTGACAAGCCTTAGTGTTAGACAAACATTATGCTGCATTATGACTCATTTTATTGTCCCCACTATAGAGCCCATATTAATTGTAATGGGACAACTTCGTGCAAATTATCATGTGAGTACCAATATAGTGTCCCATTATCAACTTGCCTATCACCTTTCCGGGGTTATTTCACAGTAAGTTCTCAATAATATCTAAAAATTATATATAAACGTTGAAATTGAGCCCCAGCTATTGCAAATAAAATATAAATGTAATTATAAGCGTTTGCGGAAACAACATAATTCTATTCACTACGATAACACTCGTTCAGTTCAATAAACAAATGGATAGACTTATACTTACCGACCATCATGAATAAAATATCAGATATAACTTCTCACTCATGTAATAATCTCACACAATAATAATAATAATAATATAGTGTAAATGATTGTACTAAGTCAAAGCTATAAACATTATATAATATTATAATGTTGGTCTGAATATACTATAGTGTGCAGGGTGTTCTTAATATATTCGTACATCCTTACAAGTTCATACAATACAATCTGTTCAGATAATTTATGGACATCCTGTATTATCTGGTCTGAATATATAATTATGATTGGCCTCAGAAAATACAGATTCTTTTATTAATATTATCAGTGATGTTGCGGCACCTGAGTGAGTCAGGAGCTCCCACTAGATTTTACCTGCTCTCTCCGGATAAGGTGGAATAAGAAAATGACAATTGTGTCCAACTCCACCTGAGGTCAGCTTCAACGCTGGGGCGAGGCAAACTATTTACTTCCCTCTCACCAACCAAACAAGACTCTTGTGGGAAATTTTGAATTATGAAAAACTGATGAATACACCGATCTCTGATGGTTAGTGAGTACAATGACTGTATTCGAAATGTACTTGTATACACCTGCAAAAAAGGTTTGGTAGTTGCAACCAATGGGAAGTGTAGTCGCTTCGCTTTAGATCCTATAAGTATAATTCATTGTTGTCTATCACTCGTACTGTACATTAACATGAGGTATACTGGTAACCTGTCTAGTGTTCCTATGAGTGCCATATGTAAGTAATGACAAGTTAATGAATACTCCACTAAGGGACTTCTGGTGGCAGAGAACAAACCTTTATCAGACAACAACGATGTTGAGAGCACAAGTTCTTTTCCAAGCCTACCTTTTACATCCTCAAAACAGCACTGACCTAGCTCACTGACTGACACACATTGAAGTATACTATAGTTTTTACTTCAATGTTTCAGGGATAGTTCTCAGGGGCTTCATAACTTCCAAACTGTTAAGTAACAGCTGATTGGTTTTGCATCGATTTCCGAGCAACAATGGACAATTTCTTTTTTAGGAGGGAAGCACTTCTGACGTTCATAGTGTAAATACCACTTAAATTACAATTGTATTTACCCACATATATTTATGTAAAAATATGCCAACACCCCCAAAATTGTGTATCTTCATTTACATGCTAAGAGGTAGTATAGGCCGGAAAATGCAACATAAATCATAGTAATGGTTATACATTTAATAAAGCTCCAGATAACACAATGGATAAGAAGATATCTAACAGGCACTGATTACAATTGAAGCAAAGGAAGAAGAACATCTATAGTTCTTTTGTAGGTGAGAATTGCGTTGGGAAAATGGAGGATGATATAAGCAATATTTAAGACAACTTAGGGTATACAATAATAACAATACTAAAGACAAAGCAAGAAAGATTTATTTAAAATGCATGTAAAAGTGGCTGACATTGACATTTTTTAGTGGAAGTTAATGTGGGGTTGTGGGAAGCATAGCAGATAAGGGGGAGGATGTCAGGGAGGGAGAGTAGGAGGGAGGATGTCAGGGAGGGAGAGGGGGAGGATGTCAGGGAGGGAGAGTAGGAGGAAGAGTAACAGGAAAGTAGTGGATGATGAGGGAGTAGAATGGGAGGGATGAAGGTACAGTGAGTGAGCAAAGGAGGGAGTGTAGGTAATGTAAGGGAGGGAGGAGCCAGGAAAGGTGTGTTTGTGTATGGAAGAGGAAGTAAGTACGGTAGAGAGAGCGAAATGGGGGATACAGGAGGGCGTGTGAGAGTTGGGGAGGAGATGGGGAATAGAGGAAACATTGGGAGAGCAAGGGGAGGGAAGGTTCGGTTGGGGATGACAGGGATAAATTGAGGAAAAAAAAAAAGACACAGAGGAGAAAGACTGTGTGTGTGTGTATGTATGTATGTATGTATGTATGTATGTGCGTGGGGGCTAGAACCAAGACAAGGAAGCAGATGCGATCGAGCGAGGTGAAATAATGAAACAGTACGACCACTGGAGTAGCAGATTAATACATTGTAATGACCCACCATCTATGATATACGAGAGACACGTGTTCCATTACCATTCAGTCAACGGGCAAAAAACAGAGTATTGAGATAGCAGTAAAAACCCTTATCTCACTCAGCTGGCCAGGAAAATAACTGTATGACTCCTCTCTTGGCGTGCCTCCCTCGCTTCATCAACCATTACTTGTCTGTCTATCTGCCTGCTTGTCGACCCCCGTGACGGTCTGCATGTCCATATGGTTGACTATACAGTATGCATGCTCACATACACTTTCTTTCTGGCTGCATATTTATTATTTTGCTTGTATAACAACCTGCCTGCCTGCCTACATCTTCGCCTGCCTACCTGCTTGACCGCCCGCCGGTCTGCCTGCCTGCCTGCCTGCTTGCCTGCCTTCCATCCTGCCTGCCTGCCTTCCTGCTTCCTCAGGTATTAATAATACAGCTGGATTTTGCAGAGAAACGAAAGTGCAATTTCGCCGTTAATGTCTTCAGAATATAAGAAAAAAATATATATTTGATACACACAAACAAATCTGCAACTTTAGCACATTGTTATTTCAAGCTCTGTATATTAGTGTAAAAAGGCAATATTAGATTATCATGCCGAGTCAGACAGAACACTTAAATCCATCTTTTTGTTGTTGTCGAGTTAATAAGCAAGTTCTCACTTCTCTGGGCGTCAGGAGGCTGAATAAGATTTAACATGTTACATACCAATCTACACCATTAATAATGCTTCTTCAGACGGATGTGTATTTACAGAACAGCATGTACAAATCACAAACTCGATTACAATGCCAAGAAAACTCACTCATATCCAACTTACATTTTCGTCCCGTGTACAGAAAGAAACTCACCAATTGTCGAGTCATTATGTTGTCCACTTTCTAAGAGTGTATATCTGCTAGATTGAATTTTGACCATTTACGCTGTCTCGAGCTATCCATTAATTGCTACTTTAACGGAGGGTAACACAATGTAAGAAAACTAGTGGACTACTGAATGCCCCAAAACTATGCTACGAAACGGATTCTCAATCAGCTATGAGGGAGGGTGGGAGGCGTCTGTTTTCAGGTAGAGTTTGGAGGAATCAGTAGTGTATCAGTTGACCAAGAAGTGATCACCCCTTCAAGGCACGAAAGATAACACGACCGGTTCTCACACATGCATTGCTGAGGTAGAGAAGGTCCAGGTGGCTATGTTGTATTCTGAGTCAGTCTATACTAGTTTTATTTGATGCCACACGTACCATTATTCTTTACACCACTACAAACAACTAAAATACTTATAGCACTAACCTATTCGTCCTATCTTTTCACAAACTATATACTATCATATCTTCCTATACTCTATTATCATTTGATTACTTGAATTTTTTTTAACGACTTTTAATATTTTTCAATCATTCGTATTATCTTTAATCACTCGTACAATTTTGCAATCACTCCTACAACTTTATGATCACCCGTACATTTTTTATAATCATTCGAATTATTATCATTTCCCTTTCGTATTTTCTGCCACTCCAATTTTTTTCTCATTCGTACTATCGTTCATTTTTGACTCGCATTAATATTTCGTTCCCATACTTTATATTTTGCATTTGCATTATTTCTTTTTCATTTAAACCAATTTTTGTTACTGTCTATCACTCATACTTTATCTCATTACTCGCTTAATTCGTTACACATTATGTCGTAAAATTGCTCGTATAATAATATTCTATCACCCACTCTATGCTTGAATCAATTGTATTATTATTATTATTATTATATTTTTTCGTTTATGCTATTGCTTAACGGACCCTGTTTTGTAGTCAGAAAATTGGAGGTAAGTGAGTCCTTCAAACATTGCCACAAAACACCACCATTATGGAAGGGAGCTTGTTTCATGGCATAGTCAGGAGGAATCAGAAGCCTCCAATTCTCATACACGATCATCACAGGGTCCTTAATCACTCGCATCGTTTCTATATCACTGACTGCTATCATATATTTATTGCCCATGTATTATTCCTTTCTAAACCCAGTAATGTTTGTTAACCCCTTGTAAAAATATTTCCAACGTTCTAGTGTTGCATATTGGTATTGTTTTATGATTCATCCGTACTTGGTATTATGATACTTATAGTTCTATTTCTTTATAATTTGTATTACTTACTTATGTAATTAGTGTGGAGCAACAATAAGGATACTGGCCCAAGGAAGGAAGAAAGGAAGGAAGGAAGGAAGGAAGGAAGGAAGTAAAAAAGGAAGGAAGGAAGAAAGGAAGGAAGGAAGGAAGGAAGGAAGGAAGGAAGGAAGGAAGGAAGGAAGGAAGGAAGGAAGTAAAGAAGGAGAGAAGGAAGGAAGGAAGAAAGGAAGTAAAGAAGGAGAGAAGGAAGGAAGGGAGGAAGGAAGGAGAGAAGGGAGGAAGCAAGAAAGAAAGGAAGTAAAGAAGGAGAGAAGGATGGAAGGAAGGAGAGAAGGACGAAAGAATAGAATTCAGGAATTATGAAATAGAGAATATGATAAAAAGTTCAATAAATGAAGTACCGCATAAATACAAAATCAAGAAATAAATACCTACATAAACACTTACACTATAATAAAACGAAAAGGGAAAGATAAATGAACAACTAAATATTATATGACAAAAAGATTTAAAAAATGCATTTGCAAATTTCCGTACCTCACATAATGCAAAAAAAAAAAAAAAAAAAAAAAAAAAAGAGAGAGAGGAAAAAAAAAACCTTGGTTGATACAGTTGCCTGACCAAGTTGGTAATGGCCAGACAGGTTGGGTAGGGCCACATATTTATTCAATAATTGTAATATAATCACCGTTCATATAACTGTGACAACATTGGCTTTAATTAGGGGGAACTTTTTTTTTGTGTTGGTAAATCTGGAGCAACTGATTCTTCCAAACTATTCCAAGCATATAAGAACACCATTATTTTTTTTTTTTGTTCATCTGGTCCTGATTCCTGGTATACTTTGGAGGTATCATGGCACTCCAATGTAACATAAGTGAATTACCCCCTTAAGTGTCTTCCTTGTAACTGGAAAAACATACATATATACACACCGGACTTGATGAACTTAGTGAGGCAATGGTATGAAGGCAAGAAATGAAATGTATAGTTCTGTTAAGGGGGTAATTCGCTTTTGTTTATATTGGGGCTCCTCGATTCCTTCAAAGTATGCCAGGAAATAGGACTAGAAGAGCAAAAATAATGGTGTTCTGTTGCTTGAAATAGTTTTGGAGGATTCAGTTGCTCCAGAATTACCAACACAAAACTTCCCCCTTACCGTAACTTCACTTTGGGTAGAAAATGGCTAGTGTTATTCCCTGCTTTCGAAACTCGCATAGAAGAGCAAAACATAAAATATGTCAAGAAATATAATATATATGGCTAAGAAAGAGAGAATAAAATAATTTCAATTCGCCATACACAGTAAGTTAGGAAACTTTAAGATACTTCTCCTTACTCGCTCGCTCGCACGCACACGCACGCACACGCACACGCACCACGCACACGCACACACACACACACACACACACACACCACACACACACACACAGAGAGAGAGAGAGAGAGAGAGAGAGAGAGAGAGAGAGAGAGAGAGAGAGAGAGAGAGAGAGAGAGAGAGAAACTGGGTTGGTTCTACCCAGTGAATCAGAGCAATTTAATGAATCTTAATGATGAAGTGTGAGGTGAACGGCAAAGGCAACTACTAACTGGTTTTCTGCTTTCCTGATCCTCTCTGGGAGTAAGTATAATATTAGTGAAGGAGAGGGAGGGGGCCCAGTCTGCTTGGTGGTGATCCTCTCTATTTTACCAACCTATTATAATCACCAGTAACCCCTCATCACCGACAACACTCATCTCATTCTTGTCTCTCTTAGGATACGTGTATATATATGTAAACCTTTTCACATTGACTGGTTAAAAGAATGATCAGACACTTAATTAAGATGTTATTACACTTTGAATATCTGTGTGTTTTCTTGTGGTATTCGAAATCGTCCGGCGTTAGTCCATGAACGTTAATTAAAGGTCTATGAGTCTAGCCGTAGTTTCTAGTTTAATTGGATACGTTTTAACCAATGGACTTAATTATTTAACTTTCCACTCCGACTCCCTTTCCGAAAAACATGAATAATAATAGTTTGGATGGAGTCGGAGATAAATGCAAGAGTTATAAATTGTCACCTATAAGGAAATCAGTCGGCAAGATAAAAAAACAAACAATAACTTTCGGTTTGAATTCATTGTTAAAGCACAAACTATACCAGGCGCCACACGTGCATCTGACACGAACTGCCTGAGGAATAAATATGTGTCTTTTACAATAATCACACCGGTGCAATTCACATAATACAGAGCACATGGTGTGTTCAGGTTGTCATTAGATGTGTTGTTGAGGTTATACAGAGTACAGGGTGTGTTCAGATTGTCATTAGATGTGTTGTGAGGTAATACAGAGCACAAGGTGTGTTCAGGTTTTCATTAAATGTGTTGTTGAGGTAAAAGTGAGTGCAATAAGAACTTTACGGCTAGTCAAAAAATGGAACTTGTGATAATCATGTCCACTAAAAGCATACCGGTACTTACGAAGCTTTTTCTGAGAATGAATAACTTGATTGATGGAAACATGACTTTGACATAAGAAGCAATAGCGAAACGTCTTCAATATAGGCTCCTTACCTTTCTACTTCTGAGAGATATATAGTATGCTTCCCTTCACAATGCCTGACTACAAGATGAATGTTTTAGGGATAAAGAAATAGGGAAAATATTGATCAAACATCGCCTACAAAAGTTATCATATGCCTAGACAGTATATGGCACATTTTCCCAAAAGTCCTTATTTTTTTTAAACATAGTAAGTGTGTATTTAAAGGATATAAAATTGTTTTATTATATTTACAGTATATCTATAATTGTAAATATAACTGTATATTACATTATATCTTCATGCCATCAGTATTATCAAAGCGTAATAATTGGTTCTTGAAGCATCATTATTTTTGTCAGTCACTCACTTGCTCTCGCCATTATATCTTATCCTCTCAGTTATATTACAACACCATTCCGAATATCACTATCATCAATATTACTACCCCCACCACCACCATCTCCACCACCAACCACCATCTCCACCACCACCACACCACTACCCTCACTACGATCATCATCAGATAATGCAAATCTTATTCTCCTGCCGACCAACCAAGCATCCAACCAAGCAACCAATCCTGCCGAATATTCCAGCCTGCATGGCTTATCATGCAGGCTGCTGGAGCGAGAAGCAACAGTCCTAAGTCTCTCAGGTGGTACGGGGATGATGGGATTAACTAAGGGAGTCATCTGTTGTGGTCGAATTGGAGGGGGTACTGATTCATCCTAACTCTGCCACTGAACAATCTACTTCAGTATACGGGTAATAGGAGATCTGTTTTACAGTATCCTTTAGAAGAATCATGTAGTAGCCTTCAGATTGGCTCCCCTAGAGACGTCCTTCCCGTAACATTGTACCAAAAATACTTACTACCATAGGTTGGCACTTTTGTCTAGTGAACATGTTAGTGTGCTTTGTTCTAATTGGGTACTTAGATCTCCAATGAAAATAGACAAAAAATACTTCCCTCTGTATTCACTATCTAGGTTAGGCGATGGAAATGGCAGGCAAGTTAATTAAAAGACAAATATCAGTAATACATATTTGTGTCCTGATTGAGTACCAACTCGTACAATTCCATGCGGCACAAAGGAGTGGATTCATCAGGTCAGAGAAGGGCTTGGTTAGATCAAGTCGTCTGATTTTCTTTGGTAGGGATAGAGTTAAATTGAGT
>JAWQEG010007632.1:0-20000 GCA_033782935.1 Petrolisthes cinctipes
ATGGCTCGCTGTTGCGGGCGCCTAATATGTATCATTCAATCTATCCTTCCTCTCTCAATTTTCTTCTTTATTCCCTTCTATTTCTTTCTTTCTTTTTTCCATTTGTGTCCTTCATTCATTATTCCCTTCGATTTCTTCATATTACATAATTTCCTTCCTTCCTCTCTTTCATTTCCTTCTTTATTCCCTTCTATTTTTCTCTTTTCATCTATGTCCTTCCTTCGTTATTTCCTTCCATATCATTCCTTTATTTCACAGTTAATTCCTTCCTTTCTCCCATTCCTTTATTTCAGTTAATTCCTTCCTTCCTTTCCTTTTTTTTAATTTAATCTTTCCCAAAATATTACCGACAGCGTCTCCTCATTCCTTCCTTCGTTTCCTTCTATTTTCCTTATTTCCTCCTTCCCGTACAATTACCGACACGCATATTTACGTTACCTAATTTCTTCCTTTCCCTCCTCTCATTCTAACTTCCTTTCCTCCTTTCTTTTCTTCCTTCCTTTCATTTCACTTCTCTCTTTCTTCCTTCCTTTCATTTCACTTCTCTTTCTTCCTTCCTCTCCCTTCTCTCATTCTTCCTTCCTTTCCCTCCTCTCATTCTTTCTTCCTTCCTTCCTTTCCTTCCTCTCATTCTAACTTCCTTCCTTTCCCTCCTCTCATTCTTCCTTCATTCCTTCCTTTCCCTCCTCTCATTCTTCCTTCCTTCCTTTCCCTCCTCTCATTCTAACTTTCTTCCTTCCTTCCTTTCCCTCGTTTCATTCTTCACTTATCCTTCTTTTCCTTTATTTTCCCTTATTTCTTCCTTCCCGACACACACACAATCACCACACCAGCTTCTCCAAACACTCATCTCAACTACACACTATAAAAAACACCAAACACCACAATACAAACACCCAAAAAGTAAAAAAATAAAATAATAATAAACACTGCAATGGCGACTAGAATATGTAAACAAACCGTGAGTGACCAACACACACGCATACAGTGTTACCAACTCAATATTCTCTAAAGGCGCTAAACTCATAAAAAAAAAAGTGCTAAAATATAGGAAAAGTGTTGAAAATTCTCTAGTCGCTAAATTGGGTAAAAAATAAAAAGAGCTAGATTATAAAAAATAGCGTTGAAAATTCACTTAAGACGCTAAACTGGTAAAAAAAATAATAAAAAAATAAAGTAGTGCTAGTTTATAGGTAAAGTGTTGCCAACTCAATATTCTCTTAAAGGCGCTAAACTCGTAAGAAAATATATATAATAAAAAAAAAGCACTAATTAATTATAGGAAGTTAAAAATTCTCTACAGGCACTAAAAACTATTAAAAAAAAAAGCTAGATTATAGATAAAGGCGTTAAATGGTAAAAATAAAAGAGCTAGAATATAGGAAAAGTTGAAAATTCTCTAAATGCGCTAAATTAGGTAAAAAAAAAAAAAAAAAAAAAAAGCTAGAACATGTAAAAGTGTTGGTCAAAAATAAAAAATAAAATATAGGAAAAGTTGAAAATTCTCTAAATGCGCTAAATTAGGTAAAAAAAAAAAAAAAAAAAAAAAATAAACGCTAAATCATTACTTCTATAATAATGACTGACCTTTCTTTACATCATAATAATTAATGATTTTATAAGGAGAAAAAAACACACATTATATTACAAATATTTTATATATGGTGAACTGAAGTGGTTTTGTGATCATGAGCTAAATAAAGGTTAATAATGGGGGTGCGGGAATAGGGGGTTTAGGGGGGTGCGGGAATAGGGGGTTTAGGGGTTTGGGGGGATTTTGGGGGATGTGGGGGGTTTTTGGGGGGGTGCGGGGGTTTTGGGGGGGTGCGGGGGTTTAGGGGGTGCGGGAGTAGGGGGACAGGCTTGGAGGGGTTTAGGGGGTGCGGGGTTTTTGGGGGGTGCGGTGGGTTTTAGGGGGGTGCGGGGTTTTGGGGGGGTGCGGGAGTAGGGGGACAGGCTTGGGTGGGGGGGGGGGTTAGGGGGTGCAGGAATAGGGGACAGGTTTAATTTCTACACACCCCAAGCCTGTCGATCCCCCCCCTATTCCCGCACCCCACCAGTCCCCCCCCCCCCTACTCCAGCCCCCCCTAAATAAATAAATACAAGAAAATGGAAGAATTATTATTACACGACTTTGATGGGAAAAAAAAAATAATAAAATAAAATCACAAACTTACAGACTATACATTTTAAACATTACATTAATATTATCTATATACAAAAATAGATTGCACAAAGTCACATTATACCTATCTATTTATCTATGTATGTGTGTGTGTGTATGTATGTACAGTCGGTGTCAATAATAATCATCCACATATGGGTATCTCAAACAATTTACTGTGTAATGTTTTCACGTTCACATATGTTGTTATTGTTTAAGTAGTGTGTAGCTGCTTGTATTAAATTAAAAGATGGTAGTTAACGTGTGTGTGTGTGTGTGTGTGTGTGTGTGTGTGTGTGTGTGTGTGTGTGTGTGTGTGTGTGTGTGTGTGTGTTATTGTTTTAAGTAGTGTGTAGCTGCTTGTATTAAATTAAAAGATGGTAGTTAACGTGTGTGTGTGTGTGTGTGTGTGTGTGTGTGTGTGTGTGTGTGTGTGTGTGTGTGTGTGTGTGTTATTGTTTTAAGTAGTGTGTAGCTGCTTGTATTAAATTAAAAGATGGTAGTTAACGTGTGTGTGTGTGTGTGTGTGTGTGTGTGTGTGTGTGTGTGTGTGTGTGTGTGTGTGTGTGTGTGTTATTGTTTTAAGTAGTGTGTAGCTGCTTGTATTAAATTAAAAGATGGTAGTTAATGTGTGTGTGTGTGTGTGTGTGTGTGTGTGTGTGTGTTATTGTTTTAAGTAGTGTGTAGCTGCTTGTAGTAAATTAAAAGATGGTAGTTAATCTATTTATTGTAAAGTTTATCATCTAAGGAACAGAGGAAAGCTGTCAAAATTTTACGTGAGTTACCCCTATATGGATGATTATTTTTGACCACGACTGTATGTTCTTTTACACACATACATAAGGATTTATTTTATTTTATTTTATATATATATATACATAAGAATACAAAGGAACTATATAACTAATTCTTAAAATATTATTATTATTATTATTATTATTATTATTTATACAGCGATGATGCAGCTATCTATTTATATTTTGGTCTCAATAAGGAAGCACTTGTTCATTATTGTGTGTGTGTGTGTGTGTGTGTGTGTGTGTGTGTGTGTGTGTAAGGAACCTATGTGTGTGTGTGTGTGGTTTTTTTTTTCAAGGACCGTGTGTGTGTGTGTGTGTGTTTGTTTAAGGACCCTGTGTGTGTGTGTGTGTATGTGTTTTTATGGACCCTGTGTGTGTGTGTGTGTGTGTGTGTTTTTAAGGACCCTGTGTGTGTGTGTGTGTGTGTGTGTTTAAGGACCCTGTGTGTCTGTGTGTGTGTGTGTAAGGAACCTATGTGTGTGTGTGTTTTTTTATTTTCAAGGACCGTGTGTGTGTGTGTGTGTGTGTGTGTGTGTTTAGGGACCGTGTGTGTGTGTGTGTGTGTGTGTGTGTGTGTGTGTGTGTGTGTGTGTGTGTTACAAAATGTGAGTTACAAAATACTAATTTCATATATACAACTGTAAAACTTAAATAATAAAAAGCATTACAAAAAAATTAACATTATTATTATTATTATTATATACAGTATGATACATAGTAGTTGTAGTAGTAGTAGTAGTAGTAGTAGTAGTAGTAGTAGTAGTAGTAGTAGTAGTAGTAGTAGTAGTAGTAGTAGTAGTAGTAGTAGTAGTAGTACAGTAGTAGTAATAGAAGTAGTAGAGGTAGTAATAATAGTAGTAGTAGTAGTAGTAGTAGTGGTAGTAATAATAGTAGTAGTAGTAGTAGTAGTAGTAGTAGTAGTGGTAGTAGTAGTAGTAGAAGTAATAGTAGTAGTAGTGGTAGTAATAATAGTAGTAGTAGTGGTAGTAATAATAGTAGTAGTAGTGGTAGTAATAATAGTAGTAGTAGTAGTGGTAGTAGTAATATTAATAGTAGTAGTAGTAGTAAGTAAAGCACATGGTGGTGGTGGTGGTTGTGTTATAATTTTTTCCCTTCACTACAAATTTCAAATATAAAATTGACTACATAATAACATCAATGAAAAATACATGCATATATTTTTTTTCCAACACACATACATATATTTTTTTTCAGCATATATATATATATTTTTTTTTTATCCAGCATATATATATATTTTTCTTTCAAACATATATATATTTTTTTTCATCATCTAAATTTGGCAACAATGATCCGGGCTTAATTAAAAAACTAACAACTATTTACTATAACTACTTATAACTACTTATTTCTGTGTGTGTGTGTGTGTGTGTGTGTGTGTGTGTGTGTGTTTAAGCATGTGTGTGTGTGTGTGTGTTTATCTCTTAATTTTCCGAGTACATTACACACACACAGGCAAACAGAGGCTTAAACACACACACACACACAGAGGCTTAAACACACACACACACACAGAGGCTTAAACACACACACACACACACACACACACAGAGGCTTAAACACATACACATACACACACACACACACAGACAGACAAACAGAGGCTTAAACACATACACACACACACACACACAGAGGCTTAAAAACACACACACACACACACAGGTTTACACACAGACAGACAGACACACACAGGGTCCCATAATTAAGGCAATAGTACAAATTAATGATATCGTAAGAATCTATTATCACATTAATTAACCTATCTATCTATCTATCTATATTTACATGCATTAATTAGTGGCATTTCTTAATAATTAAATACAAAAACAAATCTAAAATGGTTAGAGAAAATTGTGACGATAATAATAATAATAATAATAATAATAATAATAATAATAATAATAATAATAATAATAATAATAATAATAATAATCATAATAATAATAATAATAATAATATACAGTACAGTATGATACATAGGGAATAATAATAATAATGTGTGTTTTCTTTTCTCCTACCTGACACACACACACTAAAGCCCCCCAAACACACACAGTTTTAACTAACCGTCCGACTGAACTAACGGACTGCAATCCGCTGCGTGTACCAACACAATATTCAGTTGTACCTTCTGTCCTAACCTCAGTTAACACACAGCCAACATCATAACAACATCTCTTCATTCACAACATTTGAACATTGTGTTTCTCAGCCTGGCTGGGATGCTCACATGTAGGAAATAAAAAGGGAGAGAGATTCCTCTTTTTCTTTTAATTTACTTAACATCACATCATAGGCCGTTGTCACACTATGCTGCTCCACCGCTGTGGCCTGGCTGTAGTGTTGGAGCCACAAATCCTGTACTGTGTCACACTGTGTGTGGTATTCAGCACAATTTGTATTAATATAAGTACATAACAAATTACTATATATAACAGTAAGGAACAAAAAGATACAAAAGATTTTCTTGGCTTGTCTTGGACACTTTGAATAAATAAATCAACGTCAAATATGGTAATTAGTAATTTTAAAGGAGTGTTACCAGAGCAGCGCCTGTGGTCGGGACAGTATGAACACGTACAAAAAACTGTGTGTGTTTTACCATGATATGCGGCACAATGCGTCGGTGAGGCGACGCCGCAGGGTGTGACAACTCTCATTTGTTTATATGTGTTATCACCATTCTGCAGCAGGAGCCACATAGATTGACAACGACCATAGGCAGCTGCTTTCTTGTTTCTATCTGAGTAATCACTACTTTTCACTTTCCATATACTGTACATAGATATCCCCTGTAAATGTCAATAAATTCCCCCCCAAACACACTATCCTCTCAACACACGGACATTTCCTCAGACACAGCACCTCTTCTATTCCAACACCACCACGGTTTGTGTGGAATTGACAGCAAGATTTTCAACATGTGCTTCAGTTCATCCAGTCGGCATTCTGTCCCGACTGCAGTTCAAAATATCCCCATACACGCTCAAACTGGCCTGCAGTTAACGGTCAAACCTGGTTTTGTCAGTCGGACGGTCAGATAAAACTGTGCATGTATGGGGGACTTAACACACACAGGGTCCCATAACATTCAGTGTGTGTGTTTCCTGGTAATAATATTTGAAGGACTCGTCAACCTCCAAAACTTCCATAATAGTTGCTAAGACTGAGTACACACAGCGACCACAGACTCACTCAGAAATAGACGGTGAGGTTGGGAGTGTCTGATGCTGAGTGTGGCATTGGTGTAACACTCACCTCAGGGTCCAACTCAGTCTGTAAGGAAAGCAAAATAGATTAATATACAACTCTAAATACTATATATACAATTATTACAGTACACATCTATCTATCTATCTATCTATCTATAGCCTAACTCAGTCTGTAATGAAAGGAAAATAGATTAATATACAACTCTAAATACTATATATACAATTATTACAGTACACATCTATCTATCTATCTATCTATCTTTATTACAGTACACATCTATCTATCTATCTATAGCTCTGACGCCTCGTTCTCTCCGGGAACTCCCTCCAAGGGGGTGGCCACGGCAGAAGTGTGTCCAGTTGTCCCTGTCCCAACACTCCCTCCTTACTCCCTACTCTGTCCCTCATGTTTCTCTCCTTTACATACTCTTCCACTCTGTTCCAACACTCCCTCCTTACTTGTTCAAGCCCTCCTCTGCCTCTCACATTACTCTCCTTTACATACTCTTCCACTCTGTTCCAACATTCCCTACTCTGCCACTCACATTACTCTCCTTTACATACTCTTCCACTCTGTTCCAACACTCCCTATTCTGCCACTCACATTACTCTCCCTATACATACTCTTCCACTCTGTTCTGCCATCTAACCGGAGGTCTGCCACTCACAATACTCTCCCTATACATACTCTTCCACACTGTTCTGCCATCTAACCAGAAGTCTTCCTCTCACACCAGGTGCCACAACTTCACTTCCATACACCTTCATAACATAATATTACTAACCTTTATACTAAGTTCATCTTCCCACAAAATCTTCTTTACTAACTTTATTACATGCTGAGAATAACCCCACATTTTTTAGATAGAAAGTATTATTTTATTCTGGAGGTTTTGGAAGCATCTCTCTTCAGCAGTACAGAGTAGATTCAACTCTGTACTGCTGAAGAGGGATGTAGTTGACTCTGAAACGTCCAAAATAAATACTTTTCTGTCTAAAATAAGTGGGTTTTTCTTCACGTCATTGTGAATTACCACTCCAAGTTTATTACAGTACACTTAACATACCATTTATTAACCTTAATATTGTACAGTACACAATACATAAAATAACATAACATAACATAACATTACATTTACTAACCTTATTACTCTGACAACTTTTTAACTCTCACCTAATTACACTACACATAACATAACATAACATAACATAACATTTACTAACCTTATTACTCAGTTCATCTTCCCATGATAACTTTTTAACTCTCTTTGGTATTGATCCTTGGGGCCACAACACCTTACTGGACGGGCCCAACGAACCCGACAGCGAACCCCCCGGGGATGAGGGGGGCTCGGGGTAGGGTGTGTTGGCGGGGACGGGTGGTGTTGGCGGCACTGGGCCCACTCTGTTGCGTGTTGGTAGGCCTCCCACCGCCCTCGCAGACCCACCCGGAGACGAACTGAAAAACACACACACACACAATGGTTATTATTAAGAAAACACACACACACACACACGGTTATTATTAAGAAACACACACACACACACACACACATGGTTATTATTAAGAAACACACACACACACATATATTGTTATTATTTAGAAACACACACACACACATAGATGGTTATTATTAAGAAAATACACACACACACATATATGGTTATTATTAAGAAACACACACACAATGTTATTATTAAGAAAACACACTCACACACACACACACATACACATGGTTATTATTAAGAAAACACACACACACACACACGGTTATTATTAAGAAAACACACACACATATATGGTTATTATTAAGAAACACACACACACACACACATACACATATATGGTTATTATTAAGAAAACACACACACACACACACACACGGTTATTATTAAGAAAAACACACACACACACACACATCTGGTAAATCTGGAGTAAATAATTAAATAAATAAATAAATAAATAAATTAACCTAACCTAACCTACCTTTTAGACATGGCCCCCATAGCTGGACTGAGGCAATGGTCATTTTCACTGAGTCCGGACTGGGGTCGCAAAGTGCCGCCGCCACTGCTACCTTGGTAACTCCTGAGGTACAGAAAGAAAACACATATGTACAGTCGCAATCCAAAATATGTAACACACACACTCATTACACACACTCTTTACACACTCATTATTTACACACACTCATTACACACACTCATTACACACACTCTTTACACACACACACACACTCATTACACACACACACACACACTCATTACACACACTCATTACACACTCATTACACACTCATTACTTACACACACTCATTACTTACACACACACACACATACACACACTCATTACTTACACACACACACACTGATATTCTTTACTATTCTCCTTCACACATTCATTACTTACACACACACACACACACACACACTACACACACACAAACACTCATTACACACTCATTACTTACACACACACATAGGCTGCCACTCTCATCAATAAAACCGTTTATTATTATTATTATTATTATTATTACACTCATTACACACTCTCTTTACACATTCATTACACACACACACACACTCTTTACACACACACACTCTTTACACACACACACATACACACAGAGTACTACTATTCTCTTTCACACACTCATTACTTACACACACACACACTCATTACACACTCTTTACACACACACACACACTCTTTACACACTTATTACTTACACATACACACACACACACACACACACACAATACTAACCTGGCAGTGTGTAAGACAGGTTCAGGAGTAGCGGCAAGAGAAGCAGTAGATGACGACGACCTCACTGTACCATTCAGAGAGACACCATCACCAGCACCACCAATAAAACCACTATGATGATGGGGACTATTACACGGTGTAGTAGTAGTAGTAGTGGGTAGTGATCCATTAGCCAGTGGGTTTCTGAGGTATCGACCATTGTCCCCTGTCAGTGCTGCAGACCGAACGGAGACTGTAATGAATGTATTGTGAGTATATATATAACAATAACATAACACACACATAACAAACGCATAACATAACATGCATGTAGTGTGACTATACAGGGTTATTCAAAACTACATTTACAAAATGACAGGGTAAAGTCCTGACATGATGTTAAACATAGTTCCATATGTATTTTTCAAAAATCTAAAAAGTTAATGACAGACAAGAAAGCCAAATCCATTACCGTGGACGAATGATGGAACACTTCTAAAATCCCCCCCCCCCACAGTGCCCCGTGTTCTCTCTCAGGTAGACGAGGGAACTTAATACAACGTATGAAGCAATAAACCTATCGATCACAGGTATTGTTTTGTGGTTGAGTTACACTTACCTAGTGATACGTGTAGATGCCAGGGGGCGGTACTACTAACTTATCTGACATTACAAGAAACACGAAGCCTTGGGATCCATTAAAAGCCAACGGATCTGTTTGAATCCCATGATTGATAAGGGTTTCATTGCTTCATACGTTTTAAAACTTGCCTCGTCCACTTAAGAGAGAGCAGGGGATGAGGTGGGGGGTAGGTGTTATTTTAAAGCGTTCGATCATTCACCCACGGTAATGGATTTGGCTTTCATGTGTGTAATTAACTTTTTACATTTTTGAAAAATATATATGGAACTATGTTTAACATCATGTCAGGACTTTACCCTGTCATTTTGTAAATGTAGCTTTGAATAACCCTGTATATATAACATAACACACACATAACACACATATAACATAACATGGGTGTAGTGTGAGTATATATATAACATAACACACACATAACATAACATGGGTGTAGTGTGAGTATATATATAACAATAACACACATATAACATAACATAACGGAGACTGTAATGAATGTAATGTGAGTATATATATAACATAACACACACATAACACATTAATGCACAGATAGAAATTGTATGTAGCGTGAGAACACATAACATAACACACTATAACACACACATAACATAACACACTATAACACACACATAACATAACACAACATAACACAATATAACACACACTTACCATAACACACTATAACACACACATAACATAACACACTATAACACAAAGATATCAATTGAACACAGCACTATAACACATTCATAACACAGGAAGAGAACACATTTTATAACACACTATAACACATTCATAACACATTTTATAACACACTATAACACACACAAAGAACAAACTGAGAATGCAATGAACACAACATGAGAACACGTCATAACAAACTATAACACATTCCATAACACATGACAAAACGTTTTATAACACACTATAGTTTCATAAAATTTTGTACCCAATAATTTTGTACCATAAAATTTGTAATGATTAAATTTTGTAACATAAAATTTTGTACCAAATTTTGTTGCATTGAAATTTTTTGTACCGAATAATTTTGTACCCGATAATTTTGTACCCAATAAAATCATACCCTATAATTTTGTACCAAATAAAATTATACCATAAAAATTTGTAGCCAATAATTTTGTACCGAATAAAATTATACCATATAATTTAGTAGCGAATAATTTTGAACCGAATAATTTTGTACCGCATAATTTTGTAGCGAATAAAATTATACCATAAAATTTTGTACCGCATAATTTTGTAGCGAATAATTTTGTAGCGAATAATTTTGTAGCGAATAATTTTGTAGCGAATAATTTTGTACCCAATAACTTTGTAGCGCATACATAATTTTGTAGCGAATAATTTTGTACCATAAAATTATACCATAAAATTTATACCCAATAATTTTGTAGCGCATAATTTTGTAGTGAATAATTTTGTAGCGAATAATTTTTAGCGAATAATTTTGTACCGAATAATTTTGTAGTGAATAATTTTGTACCATAAAATTTTGTAGCGAATAATTTTGTATCCTACTCACTGGTACTGGTGCGGACGCTGCCGTTGTTGTAGTCGTTGTTGTTTGTGTGTGCGTGTGTGTTGTTGTTCTCGGCCGTGGGGGACTCAATGCCGGCCAGGACATTGGTCGGGTCGGGTTCGCCGAGTTGGGTCATGTGTCGGACGTTACCCTGCATCTGTTAAAACATTATTATTATTATTGTTATTATTGTTATTGTACGACAGGGTGTACAGGGAGATTTAGGAAGGGAAGAGGTTAGGAAAGCAATAGGAAAGTTGAAGATGGGAAAGGCACCAGGGGTGGATGGGATAACTGCTGAAATGTTAAAGTGTGGGGGGGAGGTAGTGGTGGAGTGGATGTTGCTTATATGTACATTGGCCTGGAGGCAGGGAGAGGTGCCAGAGGATTGGAGGAGAGCCATAATTGTACCTTTGTATAAGGGGAAGGGAAGTAAGGATGAGTGTGGTAGCTATAGGGGAATAAGCCTTCTTAGTGTACCGGGGAAGGTTTACGGGAAGGTTCTGACTGCGAGACTGATGGAAGTAACAGGGAATAAAGTTAGTGAGGAGCAGGGAGGGTTCAGAAAGGGTAGAGGATGTGTGGACCAAATATTTGCATTAAAATCAATAGTGGAGAAGTATATTGGGAAGGGTAAGAAGTTGTATGCTGCCTTCATGGACTTGGAGAAGGCATATGATAGAGTTGATAGGAAAGCTATGACAGAGGTGTTGAGAATTTATGGAGTTGGGGGGCCTTTACTGAAAGGCATTGAGGCTTTTTATGCAGATGCAAAAGCATGTGTACGGGTAGAGGGTGATCTAAGTGAGAGTTTTAATATTAGTGTAGGGCTGAGACAGGGGTGTGTTATGTCACCATGGCTGTTCAATATATATATGGATGGTTGTATGAGAGAGGTGAAAGCCAAAGTGAATGGTCTGGGGGTGAAGTTGAGGTTGAATGAAGCAAATTGGTCCCTGGTGGCAAGTTTGTTTGCGGATGACACTGTGCTGATGGCTGAGAGTGAAAGGAATTTACAGAGAGTGGTGGACGAATTTCAGTCTGTGTGTAAACGAAGGAAATTGAAGGTGAATGTGGGTAAAAGTAAAGTGATGGTATTTGAAAGAGCAGAAACTGAAGTGATTGACTTTGCTACACCTTACAGAGTGGCTGTACCAACTGGGACGAAGTGTGAGATAACTCTGAGGGGTGAGAGGATGGAGGAAGTGAAGGAGTTTAAGTACCTTGGTACAGTTATGTGTAAACATGGAAGTATGGAAGGAGAAATTAGGGAGAGAGCAGTGAAGGGTAGACAGGTCATAGGATCACTGGGGAGGATTATGAAGGGTAGAAGTGTGAGTATGGAAGTGAAAAGGGGACTACGAAATAGTATAATCCTGCCAACACTGACATATGCGTCGGAGACATGGACATGGAATAGGGCGCATCAGTCTAGAATAGGTGCTGTGGAAATGAGTTACTTGAGAGGAGCATGTGGACTTACTAGATGGGATGGAGAAAGTAATGAGAGTGTATATGAGAGATGTGGTATGAGTGAGAAGGCAATTGGTATTGAGTGTGGAGTGGTTGAGAGAGTGAAACGTAATACATTGAGATGGTATGGACATGTGGAGAGAATGCAAGGCGAGGAATTTGTAAAGAAGGTGTATGGAAGTGAAGTTGTAGGACCTGGTGTGAGAGGCAGACCTCCGGTTAGATGGCAGAACAGAGTGGAAGAGTATGTAAAGGAGAGAAACATGAGGGGCATAGGAGGGCTTGAACAAGTAAGGAGGGAGTGTTGGAACAGGGAGAACTGGAGACACTTCTGCCGTGGCCACCCCCTTGAGGGGAGTTCCCGGAGGGAACGAGGCGTCGGAGCTATAGATAGATAGATAGATATTATTTGTATTTTTATTGTTATTATTTTTATTTTTATTATTATTATTGTTATTTTTTTTATTGTTATTATCATTGTTATTATTATTTTATTTTATTTTTCTATTGTTATTGTTATTATTACTAGAGTATTACTGTACTATTATTTATTTTTTATTATTATCATTATTATTATTATTATTATTATTATTATTGTTATTACAATATTATTATTTTTATTATTATTATCATTATTATTATTATTATTATTAATATTATTACTACTATTACTATTTTTATTTTTATTATTAATAATATTATTTATTTTTTATTATTATTTTTTTTTATTATTATTATTATTATTGTTATGTGAGAGAGTGTATTAAAACGAATAATAAAACACATAAAAACACATTAATATTTACCTGATGATTTAACGGTGACAGAGGGTCAAGTTTAGTGTGTGAAAGAGTGTGAGAAAGGTGTGTGAAAGAGTGTGAGAAAGAGTGTGAAAGAGAATAATAATAATATAATAATTACCTGATGGTTTAATGGTGACAGAGGGTCGAGTTTGCTGTGTGTGAAAGAGAGTGTGAAAGAGTGTGAGAAAGAGTGTGAGAAAGAGTGTGAGAAAGAGTGTGTGAAAGAGTGTGTGAAAGAGTGTGTGAAAGAGTGTGTGAAAGAGTGTGTGAAAGAGTGTGAGAAAGAGTGTGTGAAAGAGTGTGTGAAAGAGTGTGTGAAAGAGTGTGAGAAAGAGTGTGTGAAAGAGTGTGTGAAAGTGTGAGAATGAGTGTGAGAATGAGTGAAAGAGAGTGTGAAAGAGTGTGAGAAAGAGTGTGAAAGGTGTGTGAAAGAGTGTGTGAAAGAGTGTGAGAATGAGTGAAAGTGTGAGAATGAGTGAAAGAGAGTGTGAAAGAGTGTGAGAAAGAGTGTGAGAAAGAGTGTGTGAAAGAATATCAGAGTGTGTGAAAGAGAATAATAATAATATACTAATTACCTGATGGTTTAACGGTGACAGAGGGTCGAGTTTGGTGTGTGAAAGAGTGTGAGAAAGAGTGTGAGAAAGAGTGTGTGAAAGAGTGTGAAAAAGTGTGAAAAAGTGTGAAAGAGTGTGTGAAAGAGTGTGAAAGAATATCAGAGTGTGTGAAAGAGAATAATAATAATCTCTTAATTACCTGATGGTTAAGTGGTGACAGACGATTGAGTTTGGAGTGTGAAAGAGTGTGTGAAAGAGTGTGTTAAAACGAATAATAAAACACATAAAAACACATCAATAATTACCTGATGATTTAATGGAGACAGAGGGTCGAGTTTGGTGTGTGTGTGAAAGAGTGTGTGAAAGGATATCAGAGTGTGTGAAAGGTGTGAGAAAGAGTGTGTGAAAGAGTGTGTGAAAGAGTGTGTGAAAGAGTGTGAGAAAGAGTGTGAAAAAGAGTGTGAGAAAGAGTGTGTGAAAGAGTGTGTGAAAGAGTGTGTAAAAGAGTGTGTGAAAGAGTGTGTTAAAACGAATAATAAAACACACAAAAACACATTAATATTTACCTGATGATTTAACGGTGACAGAGGGTTGAGTTTGGTGTGTGAAAGAGTGTGTGAAAGAGTGTGTGAAAGAGTGTGTTAAAACGAATAATAAAACACATAAAAACACATTAATATTTACCTGATGATTTAACGGAGACAGAGGGTCGAGTTTGGTGTGTGTGTGTGAAAGTGCGAGAAAGAATATCAGAGTGTGTGAAAGAGTGTGAGAAAGAGTGTGTGAAAGAGTGTGAGAAAGAGTGTGTGAAAGAGTGTGAGAAAGAGTGTGTGAAAGAGTGTGTGAAAGAGTGTGAAAAAGTGTGAAAAAGAGTGTGTGAAAGAGAATAATAATAATATAATATTTACCTGATGGTTTAACGGAGACAGAGGGTCGAGTTTGGTGTGTGAAAGAGTGTGAGAAAGAGTGTGAGAAAGAGTGTGTGAAAGAGTGTGTTAAAACGAATAATAAAACACCTAAAAACACATTAATATTTACCTGATGGTTTAATGGAGACAGAGGGTCGAGTTTGGTGTGTGGAATATTATTAGTAACAATATGACTCATCTTGGTGGGAAGGGCTGCGTCATTATCATCACCACATTTCTTACTGCAATTAAAAAGATAAAAATAAATGTTAGTATTAATTATTTATATATACATTTTACGGCAATTAAAAAGATATATATATAAGTTATTATTAATTAATTATATATACATTTTACGACAATTAAAAAGATAAATATATATGTTATTATTAATTATTTAAGAAAAAGATAAATATGTATGTTATTATTAATTATTTAAGAAAAAGATAAATATATATCTTATTATTAATTATTTAAGAAAAAGATAAATATATATATTATTATTAATTAATTATATATACTTCTTACTGTAATTAAAAAGATAAATATATATGTTAGTATTAATTATGAATACTTTTTCCTGTTAATAAATGAAATAATATATGTTATTATTAATTATATATATTTCTTACTGTAATTAAAAAGATAAATATATATGTTATTATTAATTATATAGACTTCTTACTGTAATTAAAATGATAAATATATATGTTAGTATTAATTAATTATATATACCTGTATATGTTATTAATTATTACTTTTTATGTATATAGACTAATACAACAACAACTTACTGGGCCCAGACTTTATTCTCTGTGAATATTAGTTATCCCCCACAGGGCTAGAATAAACATTGTTGTAGGATCTGGTCACTTTCTAGTGCATTTGACGACATCTGCCCACATGGATTAAAAATCCACGTGAGGTGTACTGCAACCGGAGACCTTTTTTTTTTTTTTTTCTCACTGCTGTGTGGACCGCCAGCACATGGGGGTACATTTCCCTTTGTATGCAGCAGTGTAAACTCCCTCCCCCCTTATGGTCCCTTCAAGGCTGGTCTCATAGAAGGTACGCCCCACTTGTAGCTCTTGTGGTAACGTGGACTTGGGCCCACAGCACTGGCTGTGGGATCAAAGCCTTACCCCCAATGAGACCCCCAGACTCCCTGGTCCAGTAAGCTGTGGTCCCATTTCCTTGGGATGTGCTTCGGTACCCCAGGCATATAGGGACATACAGACATATAGGGCCATGCAGCCCCTCCTTTATTTTAATTTGTTTTTTCACTGCAACCAGAGTGTACCAGGGGTCTGTGGGGCAGGAGGCCATTCTGCCCCGGGAGAACATCAACAACAAACAACAACAACACTTACTTTTTTAATACAACAACACTTATATCTCTTACAATACAACACTTACTTTTTTAATAAAACAACAATACCAACTTACTTTTTATGTATATAGACGGCGAGACAGATAATGACGAGTATAAACAACGCCAGCAGTGAACCAAAGATGACAACCAGGAGAAAACTAGAACTGACTGCCAACGGTGATGACCTGACCAAACCAACCGGGAAGTGTATGGTGACTGGTGATGACGCCTGGAATAATACATAGATATTATTATTATTATACATACATCTATATATTACAAACACACATACTGTATATATATTATTATTATACATACATATATATATTACAAACACACGTATATATATTTAAAACACACATATATGGGAAATGTATGGTGACTGGTGATGAGGCCTGAAACATACATATAAATATATATATATATATATACAGTATTATTATATATGTATATATACATTATTATACTGTATATATATGAGGAACATTTATATACATATATATACACATATATACAATTGAAACACACATTTATATATACATTATAATTATTATATACTGTACATACACTGTATGAAGAGAGTTTAACCTACCAGAGGGGGATGAAATACACATACAAAATTCATACACACACACACATATACACAAGCCTGGGAAAACATTGTGCCAATAATACTTGTACAGACTCCGTAAAATACAATAATAATAAATAAAATACAATAAATAATACAATAACAATTAATATTCCAATAATAATACAATACAATGTTCCAATTATACACATACAGACTCCATACAATAAAATAAATACAATAAATAATACAATAATAATGGCGTTGGTCTACTTACCGTTCTGGGTGGAATGCCGGAGTCTTTAGCACGAACCACAATATGAGCCTCTGTAGAGTTGAGGGTGGACAGGTCACGGATTCTTAGTTCACCGTCATTACTTATTGCAAACATTCTGTGTGTGAGAGTGAGCGAGAGTGAGATAGAGAAAGAGAGAGAAAAGATGTAAATTAATAACATATTGTGGGCAATGGGAATTATTAATAGGAAATAATTATAGAATTCTGTAATTACAAAACAAAGTAAGAAAATTTATATATATATACTGTAGTAAAAAAATTGGAAGTAAACGAGTCCTTCAAATATTGCCACGAAACACTCACACACACACACACACACAACAATAACAACAAATAATCTTACTGAGCATCCTGACACACACACACATACTACAACAATCTATATCTATAGCTCTGACGCCTCGTTCTCTCCGGGAACTCCCTCCAAGGGGGTGGCCACGGCAGAAGTGTGTCCAGTTGTCCCTGTTCCAACACTCCCTCCTTACTTGGTCCATCACTACTCTGTCCCTCATGTTACTCTCCTTTACATACTCTTCCACTCTGTTCCAACACTCCCTCCTTACTTGGTCCATCACTACTCTGTCCCTCATGTTACTCTCCTTTACATACTCTTCCACTCTGTTCCAACACTCCCTCCTTACTTGGTCCATCACTACTCTGTCCCTCATGTTACTCTCCTTTACATACTCTTCCACTCTGTTCCAACACTCCCTCCTTACTTGGTCCATCACTACTCTGTCCCTCATGTTTCTCTCTCTATACATACTCTTCCACTCTGTCCCAACACTCCCTCCTTACTTGGTCCATCCCTACTCTGTCCCTCATGTTCCTCTGTCTATACATACTCTTCCACTCTGTTCCAACACTCCCTCCTTACTTGGTCCATCCCTACTCTGTCCCTCATGTTACTCTCTCTATACATACTCTTCCACTCTGTTCCAACACTCCCTCCTTACTTGGTCAATCCCTACTCTGTCCCTCATGTTCCTCTGTCTATACATACTCTTCCATTCTGTTCCAACACTCCCTCCTTACTACTTACTCTGTCCCTCATGTTTCTCTCTCTATACATACTCTTCCACTCTGTTCCAACACTCTCTCCTTACTCCCTACTCTGTCCCTCATGTTTCTCTGTCTATACATACTCTTCCACTCTGTTCCAACACTCCCTCCTTACTTGGTCCATCCCCCCTCCCCCCCTCACACTTTTCTCTCTCACATACTCTTCCACTCTGTTCTGCCATCTAACCGGTGGTCTGCCTCTCACACCAGGAGCCACAACTTCACTATTGTACACCTTCTTTACAAACTCCTCACCTTACATTCTCTCTACAACAACAACAATCTTAATTTTACTGAGCATCCTGACACACACACACACACTATAACAATAACACACACACACAGTATAACAATAACACACACACACAGTATAACAATAACACACACACACAGTATAACAATAACACACACACGCTATAACAACAACAACAACAATACTATTCATACTGAACATCCTAACACACACACACACACACACTACAACAACAACAACACCAATCTTAACACACTACAACAACAACACCTTACTGACGCACACACACAAACACACACTACAACAACACTATACATACTGAGCGTCCTGTCCCATAACAACGAGTGTGATGTGGTCTCCTCGGTCACCATCGGCCACGTCAACATTCCCCACGGCATCACCAGGTCTCACCGTGTCAGACCCGACGTAGAACTCGTACTGGGGAAATTTGAAGCGCGGGTCCCAGTCGTTTACATTGAGTACCTGGACCTTGAGGCTGGCTGTGTCATTCTGGAAAGGAGAAGGTGGGGAGGTTAGGTGGTTGGTTGGTTGGTTGGTTGGTTGGTTGAATGAATGAATGATTGAATGTTTGAATGAATGATTGAATGTTTGAATGAATGATTGAATGTTTGAATGAATGAATGAATGTTTGAATGAATGATTGAATGTTTGAATGAATGAATGAATGTTTGAATGAATGAATGAATGTTTGAATGAATGAATGAATGTTTGAATGAATGAATGAATGTTTGAATGAATGAATGAATGTTTGAATGAATGAATGAATGTTTGAATGAATGAATGAATGAATGAATGAATGAATGAATGAATGAATGAATGAATGAATGAATGAATGAATGAATGAATGAATGAATGAATGAATGAATGAATGAATGAATGAATGAATGAATGAATGAATGAATGAATGAATGGTTAGTTGGTGGGTAGGTAGGTAGGTAGGTAGGTAGGTAGGTAGGTAGGTAGGTAGGTAGGTAGGTAGGTAGGTAGGTAGGTAGGTAGGTAGGTAGGTAGGTAGGTAGGTAGGTAGGTAGGTAGGTAGGTAGGTAGGTAGGTAGGTAGGTAGGTAGGTAGGTAGGTAGGTAGGTAGGTAGGTAGGTAGGTAGGTAGGTAGGTAGGTAGGTAGGTAGGTAGGTAGGTAGGTAGGTAGGTAGGTAGGTAGGTAGGTAGGTAGGTAGGTAGGTAGGTAGGTAGGTAGGTAGGTAGGTAGGTAGGTAGGTAGGTAGGTAGGTAGGTAGGTAGGTAGGTAGGTAGGTAGGTAGGTAGGTAGGTAGGTAGGTAGGTAGGTAGGTAGGTAGGTAGGTAGGTAGGTAGGTAGGTAGGTAGGTAGGTAGGTAGGTAGGTAGGTAGGTAGGTAGGTAGGTAGGTAGGTAGGTAGGTAGGTAGGTAGGTAGGTAGGTAGGTAGGTAGGTAGGTAGGTAGGTAGGTAGGTAGGTAGGTAGGTAGGTAGGTAGGTAGGTAGGTAGGTAGGTAGGTAGGTAGGTAGGTAGGTAGGTAGGTAGGTAGGTAGGTAGGTAGGTAGGTAGGTAGGTAGGTAGGTAGGTAGGTAGGTAGGTAGGTAGG
>JAWQEG010007632.1:22500-27500 GCA_033782935.1 Petrolisthes cinctipes
TATAGATTTAGATATAGACATTATAGATATAGACATTATAGATATAGATAAGGTAAGGTTTAGGTTAGGCTAGGTTAGGCTAGGTTAGGTTAGGTTAGGTTAGGTTAGGTTAGGTTAGGTTAGGTTAGGTTAGGTTAGGTAAGGTAAGGTAAGGTAAGGTAAGGTAAGGTAAGGTAAGGTAAGGTAAGGTAAGGTCACCAATAACAAACACAATATTTCACACTGTATAATCATAAAAATCAAACATCATAATTATATTTCACACATACCTCTTTACTATTTTTATTAATGAGTGTAAAAGAAAATTATGAGTGTAAATAACTGAAAAAAAACAACAATACTTTTCATACGTATAATATATTTCACACATACCTCTCTAGTATTTTTATTAATTAATGAATGTAGGAAGCAATGAGTGAATGTATATGGGCAGATTTTCAAATACCGTGGCCACATAATATTATAATCTCTCTGAATAAAAATCACAATACAAGTATACATAAAATTTAAACGTAAAATTAACAACAAAAAACACAATATTTCACACATACCTCTTTTGTATTTTTATTAATGAGTGTAGGAGCGATGAGTGAATGTATAGGTAGGCTTTCCAATACTGTAAAATCACAATATACATAAAATTTCAACGTAAAATTAACAAAAAACGCAATATTTCACACATACCTCTTTCGTATTCTTATTAATGAGTGTAGGAGCGATGAGTGAGTGTACAGGTAGGCTTTCCAATACAGTAGCCACATAGTCTCTCTGAATAAACTGTAGCTGTGTTGAGTAGTATCCACGACGAGACAGTGTCATAGTGGTCAGTGCATATCGGTCTGGGTTATCCACTTGTGTTGCCTGTGGGGGTAAAGGAGTGTGTGGTTTATTGCTGTTTTTTTTTAGTGTTTTGAAGGGCTTCTGATTACTCCAAAAAACTATACCAGAAAACACACACACAGACACACACCTTCTCTTTCTCTCTTTCTCACACACACACACACAAACACATACCCTAACGACAAGTGTAGTGGGTTGGTTAAGGTGTGTATCAGGGAGGTCTTCAGCCAAACTCACTTCACCACTCTCTGGGTCAATGTTAAACCAGGCCGCCTCTTCCTCCTCTGTTGGAAAATTAATAATAAATAATAATAATAAATAATAATAATAATAAATAATAATATTATTATCTTACAAAAATAATTACTTTCCTGAATCATAATTATAGTATATGTATTAATATTTGTACACACTATAAAAATATATATTAATGGAATAATTATCCACTGTAATAGCCTGATTCACCCCATTAAAAAAAAAAAAAAAATAGGTTACAACAGACTGAATGAATAATAAACAACACAGACTGAATGAATAATAAACAACACAGACTGAATGAATAATAAACAACACAGAAGACTGATATTGTTTTGACTGAATTTTTTGACTGAATATTTGACTGAATATTTGACTGAATGTTTTGACTGAATATTTGACTGAATATTTGACTGAATATTTGACTGAATGTTTTGACTGAATATTTGACTGAATATTTGACTGAATATTTGACTGAATGTTTTGACTGAATTTTTGACTGAATGTTTTGACTGAACATTTTGACTGAATTTTTTGACTGAATTTTTTGACTGAATTTTTTGACTGAATTTTTTGACTGAATTTTTTGACTGAAATTTTGACTGAATTTTTTGACTGAATTTTTTGACTGAATTTTTTGACTCACCTCGACTGAATGAATAATAAACAGGTGCCATAATACCAACGTCTCTGTCTTCAGCGTGTACTTGGTCTGGCTGTACCTCCACTAACGCACCCTGTATAGATAATGTATGTATAGATTATGTATACACACATATGGATATAAATTATGTATGATTTTGTATACACACATATGGATATTAATTATGTATGATTTTGTATACACACATATGGATATTAATTATGTATGATTTTGTATACACACATATGGATATAAATTATGTATGATTTTGTATACACACATATGGATATTAATTATGTATGATTTTGTATACACACATATGGATATTAATTATGTATGATTTTGTATACACACATATGGATATAAATTATGTATGATTTTGTATACACACATATGGATATTAATTATGTATGATTTTGTATACACACATATGGATATTAATTATGTATGATTTTGTATACACACATATGGATATTAATTATGTATGATTTTGTATACACACATATGGATATAAATTATGTATGATTTTGTATACACACATATGGATATAAATTATGTATGATTTTGTATACACACATATGGATATTAATTATGTATGATTTTGTATACACACATATGGATATTAATTATGTATGATTTTGTATACACACATATGGATATAAATTATGTATGATTTTGTATACACACATATGGATATAAATTATGTATGATTTTGTATACACACATATGGATATTAATTATGTATGATTTTGTATACACACATATGGATATTAATTATGTATGATTTTGTATACACACATATGGATATAAATTATGTATGATTTTGTATACACACATATGGATATAAATTATGTATGATTTTGTATACACACATATGGATATTAATTATGTATGATTTTGTATACACACATATGGATATTAATTATGTATGATTTTGTATACACACATATGGATATTAATTATGTATGATTTTGTATACACACATATGGATATTAATTATGTATGATTTTGTATACACACATATGGATATTAATTATGTATGATTTTGTATACACACATATGGATATTAATTATGTATGATTTTGTATACACACATATGGATATTAATTATGTATGATTTTGTATACACACATATGGATATTAATTATGTATGATTTTGTATACACACATATGGATATTAATTATGTATGATTTTGTATACACACATATGGATATTAATTATGTATGATTTTGTATACACACATATGGATATTAATTATGTATGATTTTGTATACACACATATGGATACAGATGGCTATACCCATAAGGATAGGGCTTATGTATGATTTTGCATACTGTAGATTATGTATGATCCTAACAAACTAACTAACTAACAAACTAACTATACATACTAACTAACCAAATAACTCTCTCACACACACACACACACACACTAACCAACCAACTAACCCACACACACACACTAAACTAACCTAACCTAACCCAACCCAACCCAACATAACATAACATAACATAACATAACCCAACCCAACCTAACGCAACCCAACCTAACGCAACCCAACCCAACCCAATCCAACCTAACCATACAAACTAAACTAAACTAACCTAACCTAACCAAACCTAACCCAACTCAACCCAACCCAACCCAAGCCAACCTAACCTAACCATACAAACCTAACCTAACCTAATAATATTATAACCTAATATAACATAACATAACCCAACCTAACCTAACCAAACCCAACCCAACCCAACCCAACCCAACCCAACCCAACCTAACCTAACCTAACCTAACCTAACCTAACCAACCTAACCAAACCCAACCCAACCCAACCCAACCCAACCCAACCCAACCCAACCCAACCCAACCCAACCCAACCCAACCCAACCTAACCTAACCTAACCTAACCCAACCTAACCTAACCTAACCTAACCCAACCTAAACTAACCTAACCTAACCTAACCAAACTAAACTAACCCAACCTAACCTAACCAACCTAACCTAACCCAACCTAACCTAACCCAACCCAACCCAACCATACAAACCTAACCTAACCATACAAACCTTAACTGGAGGTAGTGGAAGGACAACCTAACCTAACCTAACCTAACCTAACCTAACCTAACCTAACCTAAACTGGAGGTAGTGGAAGGACAACCTAACCTAACCTAACAATACAAACCTAACCCAACCTAACCTAACCTAACCTAACCTAACCTAACCTAACCCAACCTAACCATACAAACCTAACCTAACCTAACCTAACCTAACCAAACCAAACCTAACCCAACCTAACCTAACCTAACCCAACCATACAAACCTAACCTAACCTAACCTAACCTAACCTAACCATACAAACCTTAACTGGTGGTAGTGGAAGGACAACCTAACCTAACCTAACCTAACCTAACCTAACCATACAAACCTAACCTAACCTAACCATACAAACCTTAACTAACCTAACCTAACCTAACCTAACCTAACCTAACCATACAAACCTTAACTGGTGGTAGTGGGAGGACAGCCATATAATGATCTCTGAGAAAGGCAGGGTTTTGGTCATCAGCATCTTGGACCTTCACGGTTAATAAGGCTGAGGTGCGTTGGGGTACTGCTGCTTGGTCCTGAAATAAAAAAAGACGAGGGTAAAAAAACATGAAAAAAACACACAATGATGTATAAAAAAATGAAAAAAGGGGGTAAAAAAACATGAAAAAAACACACACAGAGGGGGTAAAAAAACATGAAATAATACACAGAGGGGGTAAAAAAACATGAAAAAAACACACAGAGGGGGTAAAAAACATGGAAAAAACACAAAGAGGGGGTAAAAAACATGAAATAATACACATTGATGGTAAAAAAAAAACATGAAAAATACATAATGATGGTAAAAAACATGAAAAAAACTCAATGATGGTAAAAAAAGATGGAAAAAAAACACAATTATGGTAAAAAAAACATGAAAAAAAAACACATTGATGGTTAAAAAAAACATGAAAAAATACATATAATGATGGTAAAAAAAATGAAAAAATACATATAATGAAGTAAAAAAAATATGAAAAAATACACAATGATGGTAAAAAAAAACATGAAAAAAAACACACATTGATGGTAACAAAATACGAAAAAAAAAAAAAATTCTCCCTCTCCCTCTCTCCCCTATAATCCTCTCACCTCCCACCTCCCAGATTCCCTCCTCTCCTTCTCCTACCCCTACTCCCTTCTTCTCCTCCCACTTCTACCCCTACTCCCTT
>JAWQEG010007633.1:5000-30000 GCA_033782935.1 Petrolisthes cinctipes
CCCACAACACGCACCAACACACGTGGTATTTTGGCTTCACTACTCGAGGAGGATTTAATTCAAGACCCTGATGATTTTGAAGATGATGATCCAACCTTCTTTCACGTGAGTTTAATATCCTTTTTTTTTTATTTTATATGGTATTTATTTATATGTGGTATTTATTTATTTATGGTAGTTATATTTTTTTAATTTTATATATATGGTAGTTATTTTGAAGATGATGATCCGACATTCTTTCATGTGAGTTTAATATTGTTTTTTTTTTTAATTTTATATGGTATTTATTATTACCTTCTTTCATGTGAGTTTAATATTTTTTTTTTTTTTTTTTTTTATATGGTATTTTTTTATATATGGTATTTATTTTGAAGATAAGTTTAATATCGTTTTTTTTTTTTTTCTTTGTATGGTAGTTATTGTTAAGTTGATGATCCAACCTTCTTTTTTTTCATGTGAGTTTAATATTGTTTTTTTTTTTTTATATGGTATTTATTTATTTATGGTAGTTATATTTATTTGTTTTTATATGGTATTTATTTTGAAGATGATGATCCGACCTTTCATGTGAGTTTAATATTTTTTTTTTTTTTTTTTTTTATATGGTATTTTTTTATATATGGTATTTATTTATTTATGATAGTTATATTTATTTGTTTTTTTATGGTATTTATTTTAAAGATGATGATCCAACATTCTTTCATGTGAGTTTAATGTCGTTTTTAATTCATATACATATATTTTTAATTCATATATACATTTAATTTGGTATTTAATTTTGAAGTGACACGGGAAGTTTGTGGTGAAATGAGTTAAGGTCCCGGTAGTCTGCTGTGGTCTAGGTCAGGTCAGGTCAGGTTAGGTCAGGCTAATTTCAAAATGCCCCATTTGAATATGCCCTATCTTGGAAATGGGGCATTTGTGGAGGAAATGCCATAGAAGAAAATAGTCTTAGAATGGTCTAAATAAGTGGGTAATGAAGGTAGAAAATAGTCTTAGAATGGTCTAAATAAGTGGGTAATGAAGGTAGAAAATAGTCTTAGAATGGTCTAAATAAGTGGGTAATGAAGGTAGAAAAACCGTACGCAATAACGGTAATTCTTTCAATATTTACCTAAATTAGTGAATAAAGAAAGTAAACATTGTAATTCCAACCGGCAATAGAATAGATATTTACTATTAATATATATTATAATTAAGAGTACCTAATTAGTATCTTATATTATATAGTATTTAATTAAGAGTATGGTAATTGGTATCTTATTTTATCATATATTATTTTATTTTATCCTATTTTATTTTATTTTATTTTATTTTATTATATTGTATTTTATTTTATTGTATTTTATTTTAACATATTTTATTGTAGTTTATCTTTTTTTATTTTATCTTATTTTATTTTATCTTATTTTATTATATTTTATTATATTTTATTATATTTTATTATATTTTATTTTATTATATTTTATTTTATTGTATTTTATTTTATTTTATTTTTTCTTATTTTATTTTATTTTATTGTATTTTATCTTATTTTATTTTATTGTATTTTATTTTATTGTATATTATCTTATTTTATTTTATTGTATTTTATCTTATTTTATTTTAATTTATTTTATTTTATTGTATTTTATCTTATTTTATTTTATTTTGTTGTATTTTATCTTATTTTATTTCATCTTATTTTATTTAATCTTATTTTATTTCATCTTATTTTATTTTATCATATTTTATTTCATCTTATTTTATTGTATTTTATTATATTTTATCTTATTTTATTTCATCTTATTTTATTTTATTTTATTTTATTTTATCGTATTGTATTTTATTGTATTTTATCTTAATTATATATTTTATTGTATTTTATTATTTTATTTTATTTTATTTTATTGTAGTTTATCTTTTTTTATTTTATTGTATTTTATTTTATTGTATTTTATCTTATTGTATTTTATTTTATTGTATTTTATCGTATTTTATTTTATATTATCAGTTGGTGTTGGACCTTACGAGAGACTACTTTGCTCACGTGTTATTGGTTAGTATGTGTGTCAAGTGTGATAGATAGATAGATAGATAGATAGATAGATAGATAGATAGATGATAATTAACGACCGTGTGTGTGTGTGTGTGTGTGTGTGCATAACCTGATAAATTAACAAGATGATAATAATAATAATAATAATAATAATAATAATAAAAAATAAAAAATTAACAAGATAATAATAATAATAATAATAATAATAACAATAATATAAATTTAACCTGTTATAATGGAAAGTACTGTTTTAGATATGCATTTTATTAACAAGATTTATATATAATTATGTTTTTTGTGAAGTAGTATTTTATTAATTAACTAGATTATAATTATACAGTATACATTTTATTACAAGTACTGTATTATAATTATATACATTTTATTAACAAGATTTATATATATAATTATGTTTTTAGGGAAGTAGTAATTTATTAACAAGATTATAATTATTTTTTTCTGTGTTTCAGGGGAAGTAGTATTTTATTAACTGTATTATAATTATTAACTGTATTATAATTATGTGTTTTAGGAAAGTAATTGTATTCTAATTATGTGTTTTAGGGAATTAGTATTTTATTAACTGTATTATAAATCTGTTTTAGGGAAGTAATTGTATTTTAATTCTGTGTTTTAGGGAAGTAACTCTATTCTAATTCTGTGTTTTAGGGAAGTAACTCTATTCTAATTCTGTGTTTTAGGGAAGTAATTCTATTCTAATTTATGTGTTTCAGGGGAAGTATTTTGGTCCTACGAGTCCCTGTGATGAAGTTTCCCTCAGCACCGACCTGAGTGAAGCGGGAAGTGAAGCCTTGGCCAAACATTACCTCGCCGATGCCAGCGCTTCATACACACACGGCGATGAAGGGGTTAGTCCACAGTTGTAGTTATTTTTATTGTTATTATTATTATTGTTTTTAGTACCGTAATTAATCCATCAGTTATTATTTTTAGTGTCAAAGTTTCAGTAATATCCATCAGTTGTTATTTTTTAGTGTCAAAGTTTCAGTAATATCCATCAGTTATTATTTTCAGGGCCCAAGTTTCAGTAATATCCATCAGTTATTATTTTCAGTCCCAAAGTTTCAGTAATATCCATCAGTTATTATTTTTTAGTGCCAAAGTTTCAGTAATATCCATCAGTTATTATTTTTAGTGTCAAAGTTTCAGTAATATCCATCAGTTATTATTTTTAGTGTCAAAGTTTCAGTAATATCCATCAGTTATTTTTTTCAGTGTCAAAGTTTCAGTAATATCCATCAGTTATTATTTTCAGTGTCAAAGTTTCAGTAATATCCATCAGTTATTATTTTTCAGTGTCAAAGTTTCAGTAATATTCATCATTTTTATTATTTTTTAGTGTCAAAGTTTCAGTAATATCCATCAGTTATTATTTTCAGGGCCAAAGTTTCAGTAATATCCATCAGTTGTTATTTTCAGTGTCAAAGTTTCAGTAATATCCATCAGTTATTATTTTTAGTGTTAAAGTTTCAGTAATATCCATCAGTTATTATTTTTCAGTGCCAAAGTTTCAGTAATATTCATCCATCAGTTGTTATTTTCAGGGTCAAAGTTTCAGTAATATGCATCAGTTGTTATTTTTCAGTGCCAAAGTTTCAGTAATATCCATCAGTTGTTATTTTTTAGTGTCAAAGTTTCAGTAATATTCATCCATCAGTTGTTATTTTCAGTGCTAAAGTTTCAGTAATTGTTGTTGTTGTTGTTGTTGTTGATGTTTTCCTGGGTGAGAATGGCCTCCTGCCCCCCACACACACCCCAGGTACACTCTGGTCACAGTGAAAAAAAAAATAAATAAAAAAAAAAATAAAAATAAATTAAAATAAAGGAGGTGCTGCATGTCTGTATATGTGTGGGTTACTGAAGCACATGCCAGGGAAATGGGACCACAGCTTACTGGACCAGGGAGTCTGTGGGCCTCATTGGGGGCTGGGTAGGTCTCTGGTCCCGGGCCCAAGTCCACGTTACCACAAGAGGTACAAGTGGGGCCACACCTTCCATGAGACCAGTCCTGAAGGCACCATAAAAGGGGGAGGGAGTTTACACTGCTGTATACAAAGGCATAATACACCCCTTGTGTGCTCGCCATCCACACACCAGTAAAAAAAAAAACAAATAAAAAAAAATAAGAGCCTCCGGTTGCAGTACACATCACGTGTATTTATAATCCATGTGGACAGATGTCGTCAAATCCACTACTGTAGAAAGTGACCAGATCCTACAACAATCATTATTCTAGCCCTGTGGAGGATGGCTAATATTCACAGAGAATAAAGTCAGCCCCCCCCCCCCTGGCCAACCCAGAGTTTCAGTAATATCCATTACTTGTTACTAATACTTTATAAATTATATACGTCCTTGTATATGACCATTTGTATGATTTTCTTGGTACAGTAATATCCATCAGTTATTACTAATACTTTATATGTACATTCTTGTATATGACTGTTTGTATGATTTTCTAGGTACAGTAATATCCATCAGTTATTACTAATACTTTATAATGTATGTACAGTCGGCAAAAAAAGTTTCGTTACCATCCTTTTAACAGTGTGATGTAATGTTGGTAGGCCTGACTGGTGAGTCAGGTGTGGCGCGAGTGTCATATATACCTCCAGCATCCCTCCCGGACCCCTCAGTGTCTATTGGGCAGGCAAGTAGGAATGATGTACTTTTACCCAGTGCTACTTTTTCTGGGTATTTCAAGGTTATTCTTGTTCTAAAATACTCAAATGTATTTCTTTATGTTTAATGATGAATAGTTAAATAGTAATAGTTCTTGAACACTCAAAATTTAATTTAAAATTAGTTAAACTTTTGATATAAAAAGAAAGGGAATGCCTTGTGCTAAGTTGTCATTGCCGCGGCCCACGAGGCACAGCTGCTCAGACGGCGGAGTACCAACCCTGCCGCGCTTATCCAGGTTAAAATTAACGTGGGGGTGGTAACGAAACTTTTTTTGCCGACTGTACATTGTTACATATGACCATTTGTATGAATTTCTAGGTTGTGTCATCAAGCGAGGCCAGTCTACCCACGGACGAGGACACCGACGACGAGTTACGCGGCAGTAACGGAGGCGGACGACGCGTGGTGCGAAGAAAACACCGACGACACCACCAACACCAACACTCTCCTGACACCACTAACACCACTACTACAACAACACCACACCATACCAACACACAGCCACACAACAATAACACACGGAGGAATAAGGACAGTGGGTAAGTGAAGGATTTATTTAAGGTACCCTGTGTGTGTGTGTGTGTGTGTGTGTGTGTGTGTGTGTGTGTGTGTGTTGATGAGTGTGTGTGTGTGTGTGTGTGTGTGTGTGTGTGTGTGTGTGTGTGTGTGTGTGTGTGTTGATGAGTGTGTGTGTGTGTTGATGAGTGTGTGTGTGTGTGTGATGTAGTCGGATAATTGGAGGTAAATTAGTCCTTCAAATATTGCCATGAAACACACACACACACACACACACACACACACGTATCTACACACACACACACACGTATCTACACACACACACACGTATCTACACACACACACACACACACACACGTATCTACACACACACACACACACACGTATCTACACACACACACACACACACACACACACACACACACACGTATCTACACACACACACACACGTATCTACACACACACACACACACACACACACGTATCTACACACACACACACACACACACACGTATCTACACACACACACACACACACACACGTATCTACACACACACACACACACACACACACGTATCCACACACACACACACACACACACACACACACACACACACACACACACACACACACACACGTATCTACACACACACACACATATCTACACACACACACATACGTATCTACACACACACACACACACACACACACACACACACACACACACACACACACACACACACACACACACACACGTATCTACACACACACACACACGTATCTACACACACACACACACACATATCTACACACACACACACACACACACATATCTACACACACACACACACACATATCTACACACACACACACACACACACACACACACACACACACACACACACACACACACACACACACACACACACACACACACACACACACACACACACACACGTATCTACACACACACACACACGTATCTACACACACACACACACGTATCTACACACACACACACACACACACACACACACACATGTATCTACACACACACGTATCTACACACACACACATATCTACACACACACACACACGTATCTACACACACACACACACACACACACACGTATCTACACACACACACACACACACACACACACACACGTATCTACACACACACACACACACACACACACACACACACACACACACACACACACACACACACACACACACACACACATATCTACACACACACACACACATATCTACACACACACACATACGTATCTACACACACACACACACACACACACACACACACACACACACACACACGTATCTACACACACACACACACATATCTACACACACACACACACACACACACACACACACACACACACACACACACGTATCTACACACACACACACACACACACACACACACGTATCTACACACACACACACACACACACACACACACACGTATCTACACACACACACACACACACACGTATCTACACACACACACACACACACACGTATCTACACACACACACACACACACACACACACACGTATCTACACACACACACACACGTATCTACACACACACACACGTATCTACACACACACACACGTATCTACACACACACACACACACACACGTATCTACACACACACACACACGTATCTACACACACACACACACACACACACACACACGTATCTACACACACACACACACACACACACGTATCTACACACGTATCTACACACACACACACACGTATCTACACACACACACGTATCTACACACACACACACACGTATCTACACACACACACACACACACACACACACACACACACACACACACACACACACACACACGTATCTACACGCGCACACACACACACGTATCTACACACACACTTACACACACACACACGTATCTACACACACACACACACACACGTATCTACACACACACACACGTATCTACACACACACACACACACGTATCTACACACACACACACACACACACACACACACGTATCTACACACACACACACACACACACGTATCTACACACACACACACACACACACACACACACACCTATATAGAAGGAGTGTGTCTGGTAGCATAGTAGTCAGGAAGGAGGAATCAGAAGCCTCCAATTTTCATATACATCTTTGCATTATAATTATTTTTTTTTTTTTTGTCTCATGGTGTTGTTGTGAGCAGTTTAAATATTTTTGTGTGTGTTGTATATATGTATTTTTTTTGGGGTGCTGTATTCCTAATTTTTTTTTTCATATTTCTACTTATCCCTCATTCCTTCCCTTCCTCTCCACTCCCTCCTTCTCTTTCCTTCCCTTTCCTTTCCTTCTCTTTCCTTTGCTTCTCTTTCCTTTCCTTTCCTTCCTACCCACTCCCCCCTTCCACTCCCTCCTTCCCTTCTCTTTCCTTTCCTTCCTACCCACTCCCCCCTTCCAATTCCTCCTCACTCCCTTTCCTTCCCTTCCCTCCCCACTCCCCTCTCCTTTACTACCCCCTACCCTCCCCTCCTTTCCTACCCCCTTCCCTCCCCATTCTCCCCTCTCCTTTCCTCCCAATTCCCCACTCCCCTCTCCTTTCCTCCCAATTCCCCACTCTCTCTCCCCCCTTCCAATTCAAACCCACTCCCCTCCCCTCTTCCTTTTCAACCTCAATTTAACCTTCTTCCCCCCCCTCCCTTTTTTTCCTCCCCACAGCCTACCCCAGTCCTGCACCCCCCGCCCCCACCCCCACCACCCCCCCACACTTCAGGAGTATGAATGGGCATCGTCCGAGTCGTCCCCGGAGTGTCACCCATCCACACGACACCATCATCATCAACGCACCTTACGACACCATCACAACACACTCACCACACCTGACACTGAGGAGGTGGTAAGTGAGAGAGAGAGAGAGAGTAAAAAAAGAGAGAGAGAGAGAGGGAGTGAGATAGAGGTATGAAGGGAAAGTTAAAAAGAAAGAGAGAGAGAGGGAGAGAGAGAGAGAAGGAGAGGGGGAGATAATATGAAGGGAGGGTAAAAGAAAGAGAGAGAGATATGAAGGGAAAGTAAAAAAAGAAAGAGAGAGAGAGAGGTATGAAGGGAAAGTTAAAAAAGAGAGAGAGAGAGAAGGAGATGGGGAGATAATATTATGAAGGGAGGGTAAAAAAGAGAGAGAGATATGAAGGGAAAGTAAAAAAGAAAGAGAGAGAAGGAGAGGGGGAGAGTAAAAAAGAGAGAGAGAAGGAGAGGGGGAGATAATATTATGAAGGGAGGGTAAAAAAGAGAGAGAGAGAGAGGGAGAGGTATGAAGGGAGGGTAAAAAGAGAGAGAGAGAGAGAGAGAGAGAGAGGGAGGGGGAGATAATATTATGAAGGGAGGGTAAAAAAGAGAGAGAGATATGAAGGGAAAGTTAAAAGAGAGAGAGAGAGATATGAAGGGAAAGTAAAAAGAGAGAGAGGGAAGAAAGGGAGAGAGAGAGAGTAAAAAAAGAGAGAGGGAAGGAAGGGAGAGAGAGAGAGTAAAAAAAAAAAAGAGAGAGAGAGAGAGAGAGAGAGAGAGAGAGAGAGAGAGAGAGAGGAATAATGTGTAAGTATGATATGAGTGAGAGAAATAAAGAGAGAGAAATTCATTCCACAGTGGCTTTGGTTTGTTAGGATGCTCCCCAACCAACCACACTTGTCAGTCTTAGGGCAGATTCATTCCACAGTGGCTTGGGTTTGTTAGGATGCTCACCAACCAACCAACCACACTGTCAGGTAGTTACATTATTACCATAGTTTGTTAGGATGCTCCCCAACCAACCACACTGTCATGTAGTCACATTATTACCAAAGTTTGTTTGGATGCTCACCAACCAACCAACCACACTGTCAGGTAGTTACATTATTACCACAGTTTGTTAGGATGCTCACCAACCAACCAACCACACTGTCAGGTAGTTACATTATTACCATAGTTTGTTAGGATGCTCACCAACCAACCAACCACACTGTCAGGTAGTTACATTATTACCACAGTTTGTTAGGATGCTCACCAACCAACCAACCACACTGTCAGGTAGTTACATTATTACCACAGTTTGTTAGGATGCTCCCCAACCAACCAACCACACTGTCAGGTAGTTACATTATTACCATAGTTTGTTAGGATGCTCCCCAACCAACCAACCACACTGTCAGGTAGTTACATTATTACCACAGTTTGTTAGGATGCTCCCCAACCAACCAACCAACCAACCACACTGTCAGGTAGTTAAATTATTACCACAGTTTGTTAGGATGCTCCCCAACCAACCAACCACACTGTCATTTTTTACACAGTTGTTCAGTTTCTTTCTTTCATTAGTTAGGGTGCTTACAAACCAAAATAAACAAACAAACCACTGTGTAATCGACCCGTAAAGTAATCGTAAAATACTTGTCTTGTTTTTATACTTTTGTTAGTTAGGGTGCTTACAAACCAAAACAAACAAATAGAGGATTCCTAAAATATTTGTCATGTTTTTTTACTTTCATTAGTTAGGGTGCTTACAAACAAATAGAGGACTCCTAAAATACGCTGTGTTTTTTTACTTTCATTAGTTAGGGTGCTTACAAACAAATAGAGGATTCCTAAAATATTTGTCAAGTTTTTTTTACTTTCATTAGTTAGGGTGCTTACAAACCAACCACTGTGGAATCGGCCCATAGAGGATTCCTAAAATACCTGCCGTGTTTTTTTACTTTCATTAGTTAGGGTGCTTACAAACAAATAGAGGATTCTTAAAATATTTGTCGTGTCTTTTTACTTTAGTTAGTTAGGGTGCTTACAAACCAACAAATAGAGGATTCCTAAAATATTTGTCATGTTTTTTTTACTTTCATTAGTTAGGGTGCTTACAAACAAATAGAGGATTTTTTTACTTTTGTTAGTTAGGGTGCTTACAAACAAACAAATAGAAGATTCCTAAAATATTTGTCATGTTTTTTTTTACTTTCGCTAGTTAGGGTGCTTACAAACAAACAAATAGAGGATTCCTAAAGTACGCCGTGTTTTTTTACTTTCGTTAGTTAGGGTGCTTACAAACAAATAGAGGATCCCTAAAATACGCCGTGTTTTTTTACTTTCATTAGTTAGGGTGCTTACAAACAAATAGAGGATATTTTTACTTTCATTAGTTAGGGTGCTTACAAACAAATAGAGGATTTTTTTACTTTCGTTAGTTAGGGTACTTACAAACAAACAAATAGAAGATTCCTAAAATATTTGTCATGTTTTTTTTTACTTTCATTAGTTAGGGTGCTTACAAACAAACAAATAGAAGATTCCTAAAATATTTGCCGTGTTTTTTTACTTTCATTAGTTAGGGTGCTTACAAACAAACAAATAGAAGATTCCTAAAATATTTGTCATGTTTTTTTTACTTTCATTAGTTAGGGTGCTTACAAACAAATAGAGGATTTTTTTACTTTTGTTAGTTAGGGTGCTTACAAACAAACAAATAGAAGATTCCTAAAATATTTGTCATGTTTTTTTTTACTTTCGCTAGTTAGGGTGCTTACAAACAAACAAATAGAGGATTCCTAAAATACCTGCTGTGTTTTTTTTACTTTCGTTAGTTAGGGTGCTTACAAACAAACAAATAGAAGATTCCTAAAATATTTGTCGTGTGTTTTTTTTCAGGTTGAACGACGACAACGGTTGCTGAATATGCCACAGAACCGATACAGTGACCTGGCCCTCGCTCAGAGTAACAGGTTAGTAGAAAGTGATGTGTGGAGGTAGGGAAAGATAGATAAATAGAGGTAGAGATAGATAGATAAAGATAGATAGGAGGAGTTGGAATTAGAGAGAGAAGGAAATGGAAATAAGGAAAGACTGATAGATAGATAGATAGATAGACGAACATACACACACACACAGATAGATAAATAGGAATAGAGATAGAAGGCGATGGAAGGAGAGATAGGAGGAGATGGAAATTGGGAAAGACTGTTAGATAGATAGATAGACGAACATACACACACACAGAGAGAAAGATAGATAGAAATAGAGATAGGAGGAGTTGGAAAGAGAGATAGAAGGAGATGGAAATAGAGAGAGAAGGAAATGGAAATAAGGAAAGACTGATAGATAGATAGATGAACATACACACACACACACACACAGAGACAGACAGTTATTTAGGTAGGCAAACACACAGACAAAGAGAGAAAATATATAGGAATAATTTTCTTCTTAATTTTAAGGTTATCGTGACAGAGTAAATATAATTCTTGTAAAAAATTCCTGTTGTAATTTGAGTAAGTATCATTCATGTACTGTTTTATAAGTCAAGTTAAATTAATTGTTATTTTTTTATGTGTCGGAAATAATGATGATGTTGATGATTTGAGTAAGCGTTATTCATGTAGAAATTTACCGTTTTATTATAAGTTATGTTAAAATAATTGCTGTTTTTTTAAGTCATGTAAAATTAATTGTTGTTTTTTAAGTCGTGTAAAATTAATTGTTGTTTTTTAAGTCATGTTGAAATAATTGCTGGTTTTTTTTTTACGTGTCAGAAATAATGATGTTGGTGGTGTTGATGGTGATGATGATGACGTGGGCAGGATGTCACAGAGTATATCAAGTGCCTCCCTTGCTGACTTAATGGACAAGTTGCGTCAGCGTGCAGCTCAGCGCCCTATGTCCCTCTCCCGCGATAACTCTGTGGCCTCGAACCTGTCTGAGATGGTGACGTCTCCCCTGGGGTCGAGGCGCTACCCCTTCAAACGTGAGGACTCTGTGTGTTCCAATGTGTCTGGTGTGTCGGACTTGGCACCATCAGAGTGTTGTTCTGAGGCTTCATTGGATGTGTCTGTTAAAGATGACTTAGCTGTCAGTACATTAACCTGTCTAGACAATATTGAACATGAACTGGATGACCTTAAGACAGACATGATTGAGATGGACCAAGAGGTGACTAAATTCACTTCACGTCCCGACCCTTACACCTTCAAGACCACCTACTCTGACGTCTCTGTTGGGTCGGGTGAATCACGCCCAGAATCAGCCATGGAGGTATACTCATCACCAAGGTCTAAGTTGTCCTCCCAGGCTCTGCTGCGGGCACAGATGACGTCTGATGCAGAGAATGCTGACTCTGACTCATGTCAACAACAAGTGTCTGAAGCATCAGGGTCCATGGAGTGGGATTCACCTCAACATGGATGGTCCAGCAGCTCTCGGCCACGACCACTATCACTACCAACAGCACTACCTTCACACACAGCCTCACGCTGTATAACTCAGGTACTAGGCTGTGTTATGTACCCTATCACTACCTTTACACTCAGCCTCATGCTGTATAACTCAGGTACTAGGCTGTGTTATGTACCCTATCACTACCTTTACACTCAGCCTCACACTCTATAACTCAGGTACTAGGCTTGGAATAAAATCACATTGCATTGGTATATACACTTTTACATGATATAAATACTAAGGCAGTGTTATTTCATCCTCAGTCATACATGTACAATTTGTGTGTACAGTATAAAGTATATTCTCAGTCTCATGCTCTGTAACTTCAAGTATTCGGCTTGGTATAAAATCACATTATAATGGTATATACACTTTTACTTGATATAAATACTAAGGCAGTGTTCTCTCATCTTCAGTCAAATCAGAGTTATCTTAATTCAGTTTAAAATCACATTAATATGGAATATACTGTACACTTTTACATGATATAAATATTCTGTTGCTTGGAATAATTTGGAGGAATCAGTTGCTCCACATATACCACCAACATTATAGCTTACGTTTTGTTTTGTTTATTTTCCATGACGTTGTTGTATCGTGTGTGTGTGTGTTGGACGGACAGGATGACACAATGCCGTCGCTGGAGTGGGACAACGGGTGTCTGCGCCAATACTCCGAGGACCACAACAACACAACCACCACCAGCACTCACAGTGACACACGCGATGACGTCTTCCACACCAGTGCTCATGAGAGGTGCGTACGGTTAGGTTAGGTTAGGGTTGGGTTGGTTTGGGTTGTTTTGGGTTGGGTTGGGTTAGGTTAGGCTAGGTTAGGTTAGGTTGGTTTGGGTTGGGTTGGGTTAGGTTGGTTTGGGTTGTTTTGGGTTGGGTTGGGTTAGGCTATGCTAGGTTGGGTTAGGTTAGGTTAGATTGGGTTAGGTTAGGTTAGGTTGGGTTAGGTTGGGCTGGGTTAGGTTAGGTTAGGTTAGGTTTAGGTTGGGTTGGGTTAGGTGAGGTTAGGTTAAGTTAGGTTAGATTGGGTTAGGTTGAGTTGGATTGGGTTAGGCTAAGCTAGGTTGATTTGGGTTAGGTTAGGTTAGATTGGGTTGGGTTGGGTTAGGCTAGGCTAGGTTTGTTTGGGTTGGGTTGGGTTAGGTGAGGCTAGGCTAGGATAGGTTGGGTTGGGTTGGGTTGGGTTAGGCTAGGTTAGCTTAGATTGGGTTGGTTTGGGTTAGGCTAATCTAGGTTGGTTTGGGTTGGTTTGGGTTGGGTTAGGTGAGGTGAGGTTGGGTTGGGTTGGGTTAGGCTAGGCTAGGCTAGGCTAGGTTGGTTTGGGTTGGGTAAGGTGAGGTTAAGTTAGGTTAGGTTGGGTTGCGTTGGGTTAGGCTAGGCTAGGTTGGTTTGGGTTGGGTTGGGTTAGGTTAGGTTAGGGACAGCGGCAGGTGGTGATATTACACCTTCCTAGATAATTATAACCTGAATAAATTTATCACTAATATCCTTGTAACACAGACTTAGGAAATCACTTATATATAAACAACAACAACAACAACAACAACAGTATTCCCTTGATATAAAGATAATTAAATTTATCATATATATCCCATTGTATAACTCACATACTTAAAATACTATACATATTTAACCTTTCATCTATATTATGGTTATTATTATTATTTGATTTTAAAATATAATCTTTGATCTTCCTAACATGCAGCTTGGTTAATCTTGAAGGATTTGAGGAGTATAAGTTAGAATTTGGCAGGTGAGTTGATTTGGTCTAATATAGTAAGGTTGAAAATTGAAGGATAGTGAGTCCTTCAAATATTGCCACGAAACACACACACACACACACCTATATGGAAGGAGCTTGTTTCATGGCATAGTCAGGAGGAATCAGAAGCCTCCAATTTTCATACACAATCACACACAGGGTCCTAAAGGGAAGAATTATTTACTTATTTATATTTTGGAAGGCTACTAATTCCACTTTTATCCTCCAAACTCCGTACATCTTTTCAGACACCAACTACTACCTGATCATTCGTCCTTGGAGTTGGACCTTGAGGAGGAGCTGCGATCACCTCAGGGGGCCATGACGGACGTGTGGGACCTTCCCCCCGCGGCCCCAATGACCACATCAGTCGACTCGGCCATCCACTCGGGCACCGGGTCACGCTCCAACTCCTCTAGTCCCATCCCACCCGGACTTAACCGCTCACTGCTCAGGTACGCCCCAACTACACCACCCCCCCACCATCACCACCACCACCGACCACCACTACCACCCCCTCGTACAACCCCTACTACACCACCCCCCCACCATCACCACCACCACCGACCACCACCACCACCCCCTCGTACAACCCCTACTACACCACCCCCCCACCATCATCACCACCACCGACCACCACCCCTTCGTACAACCCCAACACTACCACCACCACCACCCCCTCGTACAACCCCTACTACACCACCCCCCCACCATCATCACCACCGACCACCCCCTCGTACAACCCCAACACTACCACCACCCCCTCGTACAACCCCAACACTACCACCACCCCCTCATACAAACCCAACACCACCACCACCACCCCCTCGTACAACCCCTACTACTACACCCCCCCACCATCACCACCACCGACCACCACCACCCCCTCGTACAATCCCAACCCCACCACCACCACCTCTCATTCGATACCCTGGTCCCTGTAAATCATCAACACGAAAAATTACATCGCCTTCAACCCAAAAATTTTCATCGCCGTCAACTCAGAAAAATCCATCACCATCAACCCAGAAATATCCATCACCGTCAACCCAGAAATATCCATCACCATCAACCCAGAAATATCCATCACCGTCAACTCAGAAATTTCCATCACCGTCAACACAGAAGTTTTCATCGACGTTCAACTCAAAATTTCCATCACCACAAAATGTCCCTCTTAGTTCGTCACGTCCTCCCGTCATTGGAAGCCCCAGACTCAAATCCACTCCCAAATTTCCACACACACAAAAAAATATTCTTCCTCGCACACCACCATCAAATTTATCTACGAATATTCTTCCTCGCACACCATCAAATTTTTCTGCAAATGTTCAATGTCTCGCACCATCAAATTTTCCAACCAATGTTTTGTTTGGTTCAGCGAATTCGTCGATGAATGTCCCAAGTCACACATCATCATTGTTGTTGTCGTTGTCGAGTGATATTCTGCCTTACACCCCCAAGACAACAACAACAACATCAACAACAACACCAAGTCACATATCATCATTGTCGAGTGATATTCTGCTTCACAACCCCAAGACAACAACAACAACATCAACAACAACAAGTCACACATCATCATTGTTGTCGTCGAGTGATATTCTGCCTCACACCCCCAAGCCAACAACAACAACAACAACAAGTGTCAACATAACAACAACAACAACAACATCAAGTATCAACAACCTAACACCTCACAACACACCAATAAGGTCGTCGTCATCATGGTGTGTTTTACCTCGTCGTGTTGTTGCGTTTGGCTGGCAGGATGTATGGGTGTCACAATTCAGTGTTGCCAATAGTCCCCACAACCCACAAGTAAACGTTACAAGCGTCACAACAACACGGGGTACCAGTGACGGAGTGGATGTGTGTGACGGAGCGACTGTGTGTGACGGAGCGACTGTGTGTGACGGAGCGACTGTGTGTGACGGAGTGGATGTGTGTGACGGAGTGGATGTGTGTGACGGAGCGACTGTGTGTGACGGAGCGACTGTGTGTGACGGAGCGACTGTGTGTGACGGAGCGACTGTGTGTGACGGAGTAAGGAATAACAACAACAGTAACAACAACAACAATGATACCTCACCCAGCCTTGACTCGGCCGTGGAGATGAGTGACAGGATGTTTGAGAGTTGCTCAGAGCCTTACAGTCCACAGGAGTAAATATATACCAGTACTGAACCATAAACAAACATAAACAAACATAGCATAAATATAAACAAAGCATAAACATAAACAAACATAGCATAAACATACAAAGCATAAACAAACATAAACATAAACAAACATAGCATAAACATAAACAAACATAGCATAAACAAACAAAGCATAAACATAAACAAACAAAACATAAACATAAACATAAATAGACATAGCATAAACATAAACAAACAAAGCCTAAATATAAACAAACAAAGCATAAACATAAACAAACATAGCATAAACATAAACAAACATAGCATAATCATAAACAAACAGCATAAACAAACATAAACATAAACAAACGTAGCATAAACATAATTTTTTTTTTTCTGTTCTTTTATCTCATTTTTTTCTTCTCTTTCTGTCAGTTTATTTCACATCACATGACTACCAGTAAAGCAACTACACTAACCACTACTACTACTACTACTACTACTACTACTACTACTACTACTACTACTACTACTACTACTACTACTACTACTACTACTACTACTACTACTACTACTACTACTACTACTACTACTACTACTACCACTACCACTACCACTACCACTACCACTACTACTACTACTACTACTACTACTACTACTACTACTACTACTACTACTACTACTACTACTACTACTACTACCACTACCACTACCACTACTACTACCACTACCACTACCACTACTACTACCACTACTACTACTACTACCACTACTACTACTACTACTACTACTACTACTACTACTACTACTACCACTACTACTACTACTACTACTACTACTACCACTACTACTACTACTACTACTACTACTACTACTACTACTACTACCACCACCACTACTACTACTACTACTACTACTACTACTACTACTACTACTTCCACTACCACTACTACTACTACCACTACTACCACCACCACTACCACTACCACTACCACTACTACTACTACCACCACTACTACTACTACTACTACTACTACCACTACTACTACTACCACTACTACTACTACTACTACTACTACTACTACTACTACTACTACTACTACTACTACTACTACCACCACCACTACTACTACTACTACTACTACTACTACTACTACTACTACTACTTCCACTACCACTACTACTACTACCACTACTACCACCACCACTACCACTACCACTACCACTACTACTACTACCACCACTACTACTACTACTACTACTACTACTACCACTACTACTACTACCACTACTACTAGATGCAGACAGACAGAACACACACACACACCCTCAGGCCATATCAAGGTGTTTGTGTTGTTGTTGTTGTTGTTGTTGTTGTTGTGAGGTAGCCAGACTGTACATCCATGCTGCTGTGTTGTGCCCCGTCCTGCCTTGCCCCGCCTTGTCCTGTCCTGCCCTGCTTCGCCCCGCCCCGCCCTGCCCCGCCATGTGAGATAGGTACCAAGAGGCTGTGTTTATTAGTTCGTATGCATGTTAGGCCGTTGTTACACTATGCGATGGTACCAATGAGAGATGTCACACTGTTGTTTTATATACATGGTAACACTGTCTCACCACACCACACTGACGCATATCATGACAATACACACATAGTTTTATATACATGGTAACACTGTCTCACCACACCTATGTACCAAGTCTGTCCCCCTATTCCCGCACCCCCCCAGTCCCCCCCCACCCCAAGCCTGTCCCCCTATTCCCGCACCCCCCCAAGCCTGTCCCCCCCCAAGCCTGTCCCCCTTTTCCTGCACCCCCCAGTAACCCCCAGTCCCCCCCCCCAAGCCTATCCCCCTATTCCCGCACCCCCCAGTAACCCCCAGTCCCCCCACCCCCCCAATCCTGTCCCCTACGCCCACACCCCCCAAAATACAAATTATATTCATTACCCACTGTGTGACAAGGTACAGGATTTGTGGCTCCAACGTTACGGTCATGCCACATAGTGTGACAACGGCTTTAGGTAGTTACGTTATCCGCTGGGGAGGGGAGGGGGGGGGAGGAATTGTTGAAGTTATGCAGTACAGTACAGTATTATTTTATCCTACATCTTTCTTTATTATCTGTATTTATTTATTTTCTCCTTTATAGCTACATCTTTATTAATTATCTGTATTTATTTATTTTCTGTATTATTTATCTGTATTTATTTATTTTCTCCTTCATATAAATACATCTCTTTATTTATTATCTGTATTTATTTATTTTCTGTATTATTTATTATCTGTATTTATTATTTTCTCCTTTATTTATTATCTGTATTTATTTATTTTCTCCTTCATATAAATACATCTTTTTTTATTATCTGTATTTATTTATTTTCTGTATTTATTTATTATCTGTATTTATTTATTTTCTTCTTCATATAAATACATCTCTTTATTTATTATCTGTATTTATTTATTTTCTCCTTCATAAATACATCTTTTTTTATTATCTGTATTTATTTATTTTCTGTATTTATTTATTATCTGTATTTATTTATTATCTGTATTTATTTATTTTCTGTATTTATTTATTATCTGTATTTATTTATTTTCTCCTTTATAAGTGCATCTGTATTTAATTATTCTTGTAGGTGTGTTTCTCATTCCCACGAGGTAATTTAATTTGTGTTGCAACTTTTCTTTTCATTCGTTGCTTCTGTATTTAGTCACACACACACACACACACACACACACACACACACACACACACACACACTCACACAGCCCGGTGGTGTAGTGGTTAGCGCGCTCGGCTCACATCTGAGAGGTCCTGGGTTCGAATCCCCGGTCGGGTGGAGACAATTTGGGATTGTTTCCTTAAATGTGTAACCCCTGTTCACCTAGCAGAGAATAGGTACGGGACGTAAGTCGAGGAGTTGTGACCTCGCTATTCCAGTGTGTGGAAAAAGGTTCCAGCCTTACCCAAAGATCGGTCATTACGAGCTCTGAGCTCATTCCGGGAGGGTAACAGTTGGTGAGCACGTGTCCAGGACGTGATCAAGACCAGGTGAAACAAACAAACAAACACACACACACACACACACACACACAGACACAGACAAAGACAATATCCTCCCAACACACACACACACACACACACACACACACAATATCCTCCCAACACACACACACACACACACACACACACACACACACACAATATCCTCCCAACACACACACACACACAATATCCTCCTAACACACACACACACACACACACAATATCCTCCCAACACACACACACACAATATCCCCCCAACACACACACACACACACACACACACACTATTTCTATACTAGAGTGAATGCATGACAGTGTTATTCATTACCATAACACACTAAGTGATTTACTGACCCTATGTTAAAAGAATATAATAATTATGTGATAAATTTAACTATCTTATAATCAAGGGAGTACTGTACTATAAAAATAATATCCATTTATATATATTTATACTATTTTTTTATATATATAGTTTAATTACTTTCAATGTTTATGAAGGAGACTATCTTTTTGACCAATTGTAAGGTTTAAATACCAATATTCTTTTCATTCTTGGCAAACTAACTTAAGGAACTGTGTGTGTGTGTGTGTGTGTGTGTGTGTGTGTGTGTGTGTGTATGTGTATGTGTGTGTGTGTGTATGTATGTGTGTGTGTGTGTGTGTGTGGTCAGAAAAAAATTGGAGGTAAATGAGTCCAAATATTGAAACAAACACACACACACACACACACACACACACCTATATAGAAAGACCATGTTTGTTTCGTGGTATAGTCAGGAGGAATCAGAAGCCTCCAATTTTCATACACAATCATGGAAGTGAAAAGGGGACTACGAAATAGTATAATCCTGCCAACACTGACATATGCATCAGAGACATGGACATGGAGTAGGGCTCATCAGTCTAGAATAGGTGCTGTGGAAATGAGTTACTTGAGAGGAGCATGTGGACTTACTAGATGGGATGGAGAAAGTAATGAGAGTGTGTATGAGAGGTGTGGTATGAGTGAGAAGGCAATTGGTATTGAGTGTGGAGTGGTTGAGAGAGTGAAGCGTAATACATTGAGATGGTTTGGACATGTAGAGAGAATGCAAAGTGAGGAATTTGTAAAGAAGGTGTATGGAAGTGAAGTTGTGGGACCTGGTGTGAGAGGCAGACCTCCGGTTAGATGGCAGAACAGAGTGGAAGAGTATGTAAAGGAGAGAAACATGAGGGGTAGAGTAGGGCTTGAACAAGTAAGGAGGGAGTGTTGGAACAGAGTGGAAGAGTATGTAAAGGAGAGAAACATGAGGGGCAGAGGAGGGCTTGAACAAGTAAGGAGGGAGTGTTGGAACAGGGAGAACTGGAGATACTTCTGCCGTGGCCACCCCCTTGAGGGGAGTTCCCGGAGGGAACGAGGCATCGGAGCTATAGATAGATAGATAGATAGAATCACAGGGTCCTTAAGTGAGTGAAAAAATAACACAATTCTTTCACTCTTTTATTTTATTATTTTTTGAGCTTTTAGGAATAATGTGATATTTTAATTATTTTGGCAACAATATTTTTTTTTTTTTTTTTTATGATAGATTCTTTTTGGAGGAATCAAGTTGCTGCAATGTACCAAAAATATACCACCACCACCACCACCACTACCTCAATTAAATTCTTGGCAAACGTGTCTGTGTGTGTGTGTGTGTGTGTGTGTGTGTGTGTGTGTGTGTGTGTGTGTGGCAGAGGACCGAAATAGCACACAGCAGCAATGAGTAGGAGGAGACAAGGGTACCAACACACACACACACACACACACACACCATATCTCTCTCTCTCTCTCTCACACACACACACACACTTGCCAATAGCACACAGCATGAGTAGGAGGAGACGAGGGTACCAACACACACACGTACACACACAGACATACCCGTACACACACACACACACACACACACCATGTTAGCAGTGTGTGTGGTAGAGGAGGTGTTCTATAGACTCGTACTATGGGCCACTGATAGAGTTATTGATCGACTGTTGATGTGAGTTTTAGTTAAGATTAATAAGTTGTGGAATTAATATAGAAAATAATGTGTGAAATGAATATAGAAAGTAATTAAGAGGACAGTGTAGAAATAATAATAATAATAATAATGATAATAGTAATGATTGTGAGTTAAGATTAAGTTGTGAAATTAATATGGAAAATAATACAGAGGAGAGTGTAGAAATAATAATAATAATAATAGTAATGATTGTGAGTTAAGATTAAGTTGTGGAATTGATATAGAAAGTAATTAAGAGGACAGTGTAGAAATAATAATAATAATGATAGTAATGATTGTGAAGAATATTGTGCAGAAATAATAATAATAATAATAATAATAGTAATGATTGTGAGTTAAAATAATATGTGAAATTAATATAGAAAGTAATGAAGAGGACAGTGTAGAAATAATAATAATAATAGTAATGATTGTGAGTTAAGATTAAGTTGTGGAATTAAACTGGAAAATAATGCAGAATACAATGTAAAAATAATAATAATAATGATAGTAATGATTGTGAGTTAAGATTAAGTTGTGAAATTAATATAGAAAATAATGTGTGAAATTAATATAGAAAGTAATTAAAAGGACAGTGTAGAAATAATAATAATGATAGTAATGATTGTGAGTTAAGATTAAGATGTGAAATTAACATAAATAGTAATAATAGTTAAAATTACAATGTGAAATTAATATGGAAAATAATGCAGAGGACAGTGTAGAAAATTTAATGATATATATAGATAGTAATGATAGTGAAGAATATTGTGCAGAAATGATATAGATAGTAATGATAGTGAAGGATATTGTGCAGAAATAATATAGATAGTAATGATAGTGTTGAATAAGTTGTGGAATTAACATAGATATAGATATATAATTATGTGTAAATAACATATTATATGGTAATGCAGAATACAGTGTGTAAATATTATATGTGTGAAATACTGTGTGAAATTAATATAAATAATAATGTCAGAATAGTGTGTGAAATTAATATGAATAATAGTGTTAGTTTGTTATGATGCTCCCCAATCAACCAACCACACTTGTCAGTCTTATTAATTTATTATAAATTAGGGTCGATTCATTCCACAGTGGGTTTGGTTAATTAAATCATAAACATAATTCAAGTTAGCATCCATCTCTCAGGTTTATAATTATGACTGATTGGTTTAGTTTATCATAATAATTAATTCATTGTTTTTTCTTCTCTTTTTGTGTTTTATCTGCCTTACAAGTGTGGTCGGTTAGGAAGCTCACAAACCAATACCAACCACTGTGGAATCAACCCTATAATAATGACTGATTGGTTTAATTTCTCATATTAATTCATAGTTTCTCATATTAATTCATAGGTTCTCATATCAATTCATAGGTTCTCATATTAATTCATAGTTTCTCATATTAATTCATAGGTTCTCATATTAATTCATAGGTTCTCATATCAATTCATAGTTTCTCATATCAATTCATAGTTTCTCATATCAATTCATAGTTTCTCATAATAATTCATAGTTTCTCATATCAATTCATAGTTTCTCATATTAATTCATAGTTTCTCATATCAATTCATAGTTTCTCATATCAATTCATAGTTTCTCATATTAATTCATAGGTTCTCATAATAATTCATAGTTTCTCATATTAATTCATAGGTTCTCATAATAATTCCTTCTTTTTTATCATAATAATTCCTTCTTTTTTATCATAATAATTCATAGTTTCTCATAATAATTCATAGTTTCTCATAATAATTCATAGTTTCTCATATCAATTCATAGGTTCTCATATTAATTCATAGTTTCTCATAGTTTCTCATATTAATCTCATATTAATTCATAGTTTCTCATATCAATTCATAGGTTCTCATATTAATTCATAGTTTCTCATAGTTTCTCATATTAATCTCATAATAATTCATAGGTTCTCATATCAATTCATAGGTTCTCATAATAATTCATAGTTTCTCATATTAATTCATAGTTTCTCATATTAATTCATAGGTTCTCATATTAATTCATAGTTTCTCATAGTTTCTCATATTAATCTCATATTAATTCATAGTTTCTCATATCAATTCATTTTTTCTCATATTAATTCATAGTTTCTCAAATTAATTCATTTTTTCTCATATTAATTCATAGGTTCTCATATCAATTCATAGGTTCTCATATCAATTCATAGTTTCTCATAATAAGTCATAGTTTCTCATAATAATTCATAGTTTCTCATAATAATTCATTTTTTCTCATAATAATTCATAGTTTCTCATATTAATTCATAGTTTCTCATATTAATTCATAGTTTCTCATATTAATTCATTTTTTCTCATAATAATTCATAGTTTCTCATATTAATTCACTGTTTCTCATAATAATTCCTTCTTTTTTATCATAATAATTCATAGGTTCTCATATTAATTCATAGTTTCTCATAGTTTCTCATATTAATCTCATATCAATTCATAGGTTCTCATAATAATTCATAGTTTCTCATAATAATTCCTTCTTTTTTCTTCTCTCTCTCTGCATTGCTGTGGTTTCTGGTTAAGACAGGTATGAGTCGATATATATATATTTATTTATTTATTTACTTATTCTTTCTTGATCACAGCTAGAAGTATTGTATTTTATCTGTGTGTGTGTGTGTGTGTGTGTGTGTGTGTGTGTGTTTAATTCCTTCCTTCATTTCTTCCTTACTATTTTCCTTCCTTCCTTCATTCCTTCCTTCCTTCCTTCATTCCTTCCTTCCTTTCTTCATTCCTTTCTACCCTCCTTCCTTACTATCTTACATCCTTCCTTCATTCCTTTCTACCCTCCTTCCTTACTATTTTCCTTCCTTCCTTCCTTACTATCTTACATCCTACCTTCATTCCCTCCTTCATTCCTTTCTACCCTCCTTCCTTACTATTTTCCTTCCTTCCTTCCTTCCCTCCTTCCTTCCTTACTATCTTCCTTCCTTCCTTACTATCTTACATCCTTCCTTCATTCCTTCCTTCCTTACTATCTTACATCCTTCCTTCATTCCCTTCTACCCACCTTCCTTCCTTCCTACCTTCATTCCCTCCTTCATTCCTTCCTTCCTTCTTTCCTTCCTTCCTTCCTTCCACATTAACAAAACCAAAACTATATATATACACAATTTTATTTACTTATTTAATTAATTATTTATTTTCTGGGTATTTTCTTGTACTGCCGTTTGACACACACATACACGCTTTAATTAAAACATTGCATTATTATTATTAGAAGAGGTAAAGGCTGGTATGGTAAATCACTTAGTGTGTTTTGGTAATGAATAACACACACATACACACACACACACAGATGCACAAGACTGGCAAAATACACACACACACACACATACACACACACAGATGCATACACACACACAGACGCATACACACAAGATTGGCAAAACACACACACACACATCAAGACTGGCAACACACACAGATGCATACACACAAGATTGG
>JAWQEG010007633.1:35000-40000 GCA_033782935.1 Petrolisthes cinctipes
GTTTATAATAAGATGTCATAGTTAAAGTTAAAGTTAAGGTTATAATAAAATGTCATAGTTAAGGTTATAAGAAGATGTCACTGTTAAGGTTATAATAAGATGTTATAGTTAAGGTTATAATAGAATATCATAATTAAGTAAAATAATTATTGCCAAGTAAGATAATTATTGCGTGTAAGATAATTATAGCAAAGTAAAATCAGTGTTGCCAAGTAAGATAATTATTGCGTGTAAGATCATTGTTGCAAAGTAAATTCAGTGTTGCCAAGTAAGATAATTATTGCGTGTAAGATAATTGTTGCATAGTAAAATAATTATTGCCAAGTAAGATAATTATTGCGTGTAAGATCATTGTTGCAAAGTAAAATCAGTGTTGCCAAGTAAGACCAATTTTCCACACAGGGTTACACAGCCATACCCGAAGAGCTACACTTAACACACCTCCGTCGAGTACGCGGCGATAATTACTGCGGCGTACGAGCTGCCGTGTACCAGGTGTTGTCAGCGGGTGTGTCCCTCCCCCCCGCCACACCCACATACACACGCCTGGCAACACACCTGTCCACCGGCGCCACCTGGATCAAAGACTGGACATTTGCTAGACGGATCAACTCAGACGGTGATATTCTTAACACATTCAAGAAGTGTTTAGATGATTTAGAGTCTTTGGTAAGTATAGATTATATATAATATTAATTGTAACTATTCGATAAGTATTATATAAATAACAATAATTATAACTATATGATAACTATTATATAAACAACATGTATATTATAAATGACATGTATGATGTAAATAACATTAATTATAACTATTTGATAAGTATTATATAAACAACATTAATTATAACTAATTATTAACTATTATATAACAACATTAATTATAACTACAGTATTTAATAACTATTTAGTGACTATTTGATAACTATTATATTGTATTATATAAACAATATTAATTATAACTATTTATAATGTGAAATAATAATCTAACCATTACTATGTATTGATAATAAAGTATAATACACTATTTATATGTATTTAATATATAGATTTATATATAGATATGTAATTATTATATTTATATGTATATAGATATGTAATTATTATATTTATATGTATATATATATGTAATTATTATATTTATATGTATATAGATATGTAATTATTATATTTATATGTATATATTATATTTATATGTATATTTATATGTATTTATTATATTTATGTGTATATATAATTGCAGGGTTCGAGTTTATCCGGTTGTGTTGGTAATCGTGGCAGTGTGTTATGTGACATACTAAACAATAACCCCAGTCTGGACATCCGTGTATGTGAGGCGGTAAAGCTACATATGTTGGCCGCTGCCCTCGACCTTCACGCGGCTGCCACCAGAGGGGATGTGTTGCCACTCTTCGCCATGATTATGTTCGCTCGGCAATCGTCCCCGAACCCTCGTCTCCTGCTCAAAAACCACCTTAATGCTGTTGGCGACACTGCTGGCTTAGAACAGGTGTGTGTGTGTAATTAATGCTATTGGCAACACTGCTGGCTTAGAACAGGTGTGTGTGTGTAATTAATGCTGTTGGCAACACTGTTCAAAAACCTTCTTAATTAATGTTGTTGGCGACACTGTTCAAAAACCACCTTAATTAATGTTGTTGGCGACACTGTTCAAAAACCTTCTTAATTAATGTTGTTGGCGACACTGTTCAAAAACCTTCTTAATTAATGTTGTTGGCGACACTGTTCAAAAACCACCTTAATTAATGTTGTTGGCGACACTGTTCAAAAACCTTCTTAATTAATGTTGTTGGCGACACTGTTCAAAAACCACCTTAATTAATGTTGTTGGCGACACTGCTGGCTTGGAATAGGTGTGTGTGTGTGTGTGTGTGTTGGGTTGTGTGTGTGTGTGTGGGTGTGTGTTGGGTTGTGTGTGTGTGTGTGGGTGTGTGTTGGGTTGTGTGTGTGTGTGTTTTGGGTCGTGTGTGTGTGAGTGTTGGGTTGTGTGTGTGAGTGTGTGTGTATGTGTGTGTTGGGTCATGTGTGTGTGTGTGTGTGTGTTGGGTCGTGTGTGTATGTGTGTTGGGGCGTGTGAGTGTGTGTGTGTGTGTGTGTTGGGTCATGTGTGTGTGTGTATGTGTGTTGAATCGTGTGTGTGTGTGTGTATGTGTGTTGAATCGTGTGTGTGAATGTGTGTGTTGGGTCGTGTGAGTGTATTGTTATTATTATTATTATTATTATTATTATTATTGTTATTGTTATTATTATTATCATTGTTATTATTATTATTGTTGTTATTATTATTATTGTTGTTATTATTATTATTATTATTCCTGTATGTATGTTATTCTAATGTTTGTATGTGTGTTATTTTTTCACTGCTGCTTTTTATAGGACCAACACAAGGTGAGAAATATTGACAATGCAATATAAGTGTAGTTCTATTAAAGAGTTTGTAACATAATGTGTACAGATATATTATAAAAAAAAGTGTGTAACCTATTTTTTATGACCTATTTTTTATGACCTATTTTTTATGACCTATTTTTTATTACCTATTTTTTATTACCTATTTTTATTACCTTTTTTATTACCTTTTTTATTACCTATTTTTTGACCCATTTTTTTGACCCATTTTTTATGACCTATTTTATGACCTATTTTATGACCTATTTTTTAATGACCTATTTTTTAATGACCCATTATTTATGACCTATTTCTTATGACCTATTTCTTATGACCTATATTTTATGACCTATTTCTTACGACCTATTTTTATGACCTATTTTTTATGACCTATTTTTTATGACCTATTTTTTATGACCTATTTTTTATGACCTATTTTCAGATTGAGATGTTCCTGTTGGGCTGGTCGTTAGGGGTGACGGTACAAGTGGTTCGTCCGGGCAGCCACGGCGCCGACGACTACATCTGTTACTACCCAGACACCAACCTCGGGGTGTGGCCGCAGATCACGCTGCTCGCAGAGGACGACCGCCACTACAACGTCCTCGGAAAATAGATAAATAAACGAACGACGAGGATTTTTTTTTTTTTTTTTTTTTTTTTTTCGGTCGCGAGTTTTTCATAGGTGGGTATTATTATTATTTTTTTTTTCATGCGTTATTGTTATATATATTCAAATTTATTATTGTTATTATTATTGTTGTTTATATTGTGTCATATTTATTATTTTATTCTGGATAATAATAATACAGTAATAATAATATAATAATAAAATACTAATATAATTTTTTTTATTGGTTTACAGGTGATGGTGTGCTTCCCTTCAAACAACAACAACAACAACAACAACAACAACAACAACAATATAACTACAGAGATAATAGTGGTGCGAAACTAAGAGTGTGCGAAACTTAGAGTGTGCGAAACTTAGAGTGTGCGAAACTTAGAGTGTGCGAAACTTAAGAGTCGTCGTTGTTGTTGTTGTTGTTGTTGTGTACGAAAATAAAAATAATATTGCACAATGAATGAAGTGACTAATAATAATAATAATAATAATAATATAGGTGTATATATGTATGGTATTTACTGTATATATGAAAACAAACAAACAGACAAACAAACGATATTAATTTATATATAGGATAATATCTTTAAGTAAATAATTCTCTCTTTGACTTTCATTGAATAAATATTTGATTCGTTACCCGAGATTAAAAAAAAAAAAAATCGAGGGAACTAACTAACTAACTAACTAATAATTCTTTGGGTCGATTCCACAGTGGTTGGTATTGGTTTGTAAGCATGCAAACAAAAGAATGTTAGCCGTTTAAATGACTTACTTATTGGTGAATTATTTAATGAATTTGGTGAATAAACTATACAGTGATTATCATTATTATTATTATTATTGGTATTATTATTATTATTATTATTATTGGTATTATTATTATTATTATTATTATTATTATTATTATTATTGGTATTATTATTATTATTATTATTATTATTATTATTATTATTATCTAACTGTTGGATAGATTTTGTGAACACGGATACTCAGCTTTTGGAAAATAATGAAGCCTTACAGGTGTGGTTGGTTGGGAAGCTTACAAACCAACAATACCACTGTGGAATCAACTCTTTGACTGTAATTATTAGGTAAGTAAATGTTGTTGTTGTTGTTGTTGTTGCGTTAATGTATGCAAAACAAAATGGTGGACTCAGATAATAATAATAATAATAATAATAATAATAATAATAATAACTGATGGCTTTACTGCTTCTAGAATAAAAAAAAAAACTTGTAGATAGATAATAGTGTTTTAATTTTAGTCAAGTTCGCAAAGCAGTTTATAATTTTTTCAACCTGTATATATATATATGTTTTAATTTTAGACAGGTATGCAAATTATTTCTCAAGTTATTTATCAACCTGTATATATGTTTTAATTTTAGACAGGTCAGGAAATAACCTAAATATATATAATTATGTTTTAATTTTATTTAGTCAGGTTTGCAAATCAACAAATTATTTTTAAACCTATATATATAATTATTTTTAAACCTGTATATATATATGTTTTCATTTTAGTCAGATTTGCAAATCACAAGTTATTTTTCAACCTGTGTATATATAATAATAATAATAATAATAATGAAAAAAAAAAACAACAACAACACTGGTAGCTAATAATAATAATAATAATAATAATGAAAAAAAAAACAACAACAACACTGGTAGCTAATAATAATAATAATAATAATAATAATAATAATGTTGTATATAGTTGTGTAGTAGTTTAGCATTTTTTGTGAATTTATTGATTTGTCTTATAATATTAATACCAAAATGAGAAACAAATGAAAATAATGCGATTATAATATGATTTTGGAATTATCAAAAATTTTACGAGGTATCACACAAACTGAAAATAATAATAATAATGATGATAATAAAAATAATAATAATTCTGTAAAAATAATAATAATAATAATAATTCTGTAAAAATAATAATAATAATAATAATT
>JAWQEG010007633.1:45000-50000 GCA_033782935.1 Petrolisthes cinctipes
AGAGAGAGAGAGAGAGAGAGAGAGAGAGAGAGAGAGAGAGAGAGAACTGGATATAGGATACGTCTTCTTTAAATAGACAGATGCCTCTCAACAACAACCAACAACAAAAAAAACAATAACAACAAACAATAACAAACCACAACAATAATAACAACAACCACAACCATAACAAACAACAACAACAAACAATAACAACAACAACCATAACAAACAAAAACAACAAACAATAACAAACAACAACAACAATAAGTGGTTAATTAGGAAGTATTTTATATTTAATAATATTAATAAATAAATTAATTAATAATAAACGATGGGAAACGAGCCTATTAGAATATATTTATCTTATTTATTTAATTTATTTATTTATTTATTTATTTATTTATTTAGGGAGATTGGGGGTGATAACGAGCCTGTATTTATATTTTTATTTTTATTTTGGAGAGAGAGAGAGAGAGAGAGAGAGAGAGAGAGAGAGAGAGAGAGAGAATATGGATGGGAAACTGAATAATGAGAGAGAGAGAGAGAGAGAGAGAGAGAGAGAGAGAGAGAGAGAGAGAGAGAGAGAGAGAGAGAGAATATGGATGGGAAACTGAATAATGAGAGAGAGAGAGAGAGAGAGAGAGAGAGAGAGAGAGAATATGAATGGTGAAATGAATAATGAGAGAGAGAGAGAGAGAGAGAGAGAGAGAGAGAGAGAGAGAGAGAGAGAGAGAGAGAGAGAGAGAGAATATGAATGGTGAAATGAATAATGAGGGAGAGAGAGAGAGAGAGTAAGAGAGAGAGAGAGAATATGGATAGGAAACTGAATAATGAGAGAGAGAGAGAGAGAGAGAGAGAGAGAGAGAGAGAGAGAGAGAGAGAGAGAGAGATATGTGTCTCTCTGTTACTTCATTTATTTATTCTCCTGTCCATCTTCTCTCTCTCTCTCTCTCTCTCTCAAATTTATACACGATATCAAAATCAATATTGAGAGAGAGAGAGAGAGAGAGAGAGAGAGAGAGAGAGAGAGGGTGTGTGTATGTGTAAGAGAGAGAGAGAGGAGGTGTTTGTGTGTGTGTAAAAAGAGAGAGAGATGGTGTATGTGTGTGTGTGTAAGAGAGAGAGAGAGAGAGAGAGAGAAGTGGTGTGTGTATGTGTGTGTGTGTGTGTGTGACCTGTTTTCAACCATTTAATTAGTTACTTAGACACACACACACACACACCATCTCTCTCTCTCTCTCTCTCTCTCTCTCTCTCTCTCTCTCTCTCTCTCTGTCACACACACCACCTCTCTATCTCTCTCTCTCTCTCTCTCTCTCTCTCTCTCTCTCTCTCTCTCTCTCCTCTCTCTCGAAATTGAATTAGAGCGAGAGAAATTGAATTAGAGCGAGATGACTGGTCCATCAGCAAGAAAATTTACATGTACTACATGCAAGGTGTACCGCTGGTGTGAGGACTTCAGCGGGAGGAGTGCGAGCGACCTAGACTCCTCGAGTGTCTGCGACTTTTGCAAACTCGAGGAGAGGTTGATGAAGCACATCTCACTGCTCACGAAGGAGAACAACTCCCTAAAGGAGGAAGTTCTCCGGATGGACTCACAGAGGTGTGACTGCCATGTGAGAGACAAGGCAGTCCAAGGAGCTTCTTCACCGGAGAGCTCCACCACGGCGGTAAAGAAGAAGAAGAAGAACAAGAAAAAGAACAACAAGAAGAAGAACAACAAGAAGAAGAACAGCAACAATGAAGAGGGAGAAGAGACTGCAGAAGGAAAAGAGACTGCAGAAAAGTGTGATGGAAAAGAGGAGCAGAATATGGAGAAGGAAGAAAAACCCAAGAAGACAATTGAGGAGGGATTAGAGGAAAGTGAGGAATCATATAAGAAGGAAAAGAAAATGAAGAAGGAAAAGAAAACGAAGAAGAAGCAACCTGGAGGAAGTGATGAGCCCGGCAGGAATTCAAAACACTCTCGGGTTCCTCACAAGGCATCTCGTGCTCCTACCAAGGAGAGGCCTGTGGATATACACATTGTAGGTGATTCCCAGGCACGAGGGCTGGAACCCCTAATGGCAGATCGCCTTCACACTTCTGTGAAGGTGAATTGTTTGCCAGGTTGTGGCAATGCTGACCTCCGAAAGGAAGCTGAGAGGATCCAAACGTCCAGATCTGCTGTCATTGCACTCATGGTGAGTGGTAATGACATCTACCTGAGAAATGGTAGAGTAGGCATGACCGAAGGAGTCCTCTCGGATGTGCTCGGTGCAGTAGACGACTGTGGGTTAAAACCCGCAGAAGGGTAGTTGTTGGCATGCTCCCAAGGAGAGGCCCTTTAGGGACTGCTCTGTCAAAGAACATTGCAGTAAATCAGCGCCTGGCTGATTTGTGTACTGCCGAGGGGGTGTTCTTTGTGGACCCCTACACCTCACTCTTTGGTAGAGACGACCTCTACCAGAGGGATGGCACACATCTCTCACTAAAGGGGAAAGAAGTGCTTTCCAAATTAATGGAAGACGCCGTCCGACGATGTCTCAGGAGCACTCGACCGAGCGTGGAGGAGAGCCCTCGTCGCTATGCTAGAGTGACCCCAGAGAAGACATTCGCTGAGATCCTGAAGAAGGATATCCCCAGCACTACCAAGACAATGACCAAACCGGGAAACGGAAGAGTATAGGGAGCCCTGCAGTTGGGGGGTTCCCTGAAGGTTCTATTGTTCAACGCCAGGTCCATCCGAAACAAGTTTTTGAACTGCGGGCCCTCGTTGCGACAGAGGAACCCGAGATGGTGGCCATAACGGAGTCATGGTTGAGAACCTCAGACAGAGATCTTGAGGGGAATTCGTGATTCCAGGCTACCAACTCTTCCACAAAGATAGAGAGGACAGAGGGGGTGGTGGTGTGCTGTTGTATGTAAAGAACTCCATCAAATTGATGACCTGCAACATCACATCGAACCACGAGCTCCTTGGAGTTGACCTAGAAATAGGCACTGCAAAATACAGAACCCTGCTGCTTTATAGACCCCCTGGACAACTCAATGAGATGGACAGGGACCTATACCAGTTGCTGGGTGAACTAGTGGACGGCAGGGTGTGCATCCTTATGGGGGACTTCAACACACATGTTGACTGGGAAACCAGAGAGCCCTCTGCCGAGAACACACCACTCTTGGAGTTTGTAAATGATGAATTCCTCACTCAATGGGTAAGGGAGCCAACAAGAGGTGCTAACATACTCGACTTGGTCCTCACCTCAGAGGATGACATCATTCAAGACCTCTCTGTAAACGAAGAAATAGGTGGAAGCGACCACAAGCTTATAAGATTTTCAGTTAAAGTCCCTAATATGGAGTCCGTGACCCCGGTGCATAGAAAATTAGACATGGGGAGAGCGAACTTTGCAGGTCTTCGTGAAGGCGTTGCTGAAATGGAACTAGAGGAGGGAGAGAGTGCTGATGATCTGTGGAGGTCATTCTTGTCTTCCTTCATGGAACTTCAGTCGCGCTTTATTCCTCTGAAGGGAACAGGTCAGAAGTTCATTCAACCTAAGTGGTTTAATCGGAAATCCGTAACCTACTAAGGGAGAGGAGAACTGCGTATCGTCGAGCGAAGGCATCTGGGGACTTTGACGGTCATAGAAGACTGAATCGAAACGTGAAGTCAAAATAAGGGCGGCTAAGCGTGCTGAGGAGGTCCGTGTGGCTAGACTCTGCAAAGAGAACCCCAAGGAGTTTTTCAGTTATGTGAATGGCCGTAAACCAATCCGACGCAGGATCGGTCCCTTGGTGAATGAGGATGGAGCATTGATGCACTCTGATGCAGAAAATGCTAACCTCTTAAATGAGTACTTCTCTTCAGTGTTCTCTGAGGAGAGTGGTCCCATTCCCGAACCTTTGGACTCCTTCAGTGAGAAGTTGGAGTCAATGGTCTTCAGCCAAGAAGAAATCGAGAGAAAAATAATCGAATTAAAAGCAAACAAGTCCCCCGGTCCGGATGGGTTCTTACCTAGAGTGTTGAAAGAAGTGCATGGTGAAGTATCACGGCACCTGTGCATGGTCTTCAACAGGGTAATCCAGACTGGATGCGTTCCTAGAGACTGGCGTGAGGCAGAGGTGACTCCTATCTTCAAGAAGGGAGATGCTAGCCAACCGTCAAACTACAGACCCATCAGTTTAACCTCGATAGTCTGTAAACTCATGGAGAGCATCATGGTGGACAAAATAACAGCACACTTAGAATCAAATTTGCTACTGAGGGGTTCCCAGCATGGGTTCCGGCAGCACCGGTCATGCCTCACAAATCTGGTGGAATTCTTCCATTTTGTTTTCAGTGAGCATGATCGGGATAAAGCGGTCGATGTTGTCTACTTAGACTTTCAGAAAGCCTTTGATAAGGTACCCCACCGCCGCCTCCTTCGGAAAGTGCGTGCACTGGGCATAGACGGAAATGTGGCAAATTGGATAGAGAACTGGCTAAGTGACAGACGGCAGCGGGTGGTAGTGAATGGACAGGCTTCAGAGTGGGTGCCCGTTACTAGCGGTGTTCCCCAAGGTTCTGTTCTGGACCACTACTGTTTATCATCTATGTTAATGACGTGGATGGTGACATGGTTGCCAAGATTCCAATTCGCCGATGATACTAAGCTTGGTATGAATGTCGCGAAAGAAGGAAATACTACCCGCTTACAAGAAGATCTTAGGAAGATCGGGGAGTGGTCTGACACGTGGCAAATGCCATTTAACGTGAACAAATGCAAAGTTATGCATATAGGCCACAGAAACCCCCGCAACAGAGTATAACCTTAAGGGCAATGCTCTCGTAAGCACTGATACTGAGAAAGACTTGGGTGTAACTATCACCAGTGACCTCAAGTTCTCAAAGCAGTGTATTGAGGCTGAGAAGAAAGCCCAAAGGATGTTAGGGTACATAAAGCGACAGTTTGGATACCGGAACAAGGAGATAGTACTTTGTCTGTACAATTCCCTTGTCCGACCGCACCTGGAGTATGCAGTCCAGTTTTGGAGTC
>JAWQEG010007634.1:0-32500 GCA_033782935.1 Petrolisthes cinctipes
AACAATATAATATATATAATGGGTGGAAGAGTGCGGGAGTAGGGGACAGGCTGTAGGGGGGTGAGGGAGTAGGGGGACAGGCTTGGGGGGGGTTTAGGGGGTGCGGGAGTAGGGGGACAGGTTTGGAGGGGGGGTTAGGGGGTGCGGTAATAGTGTTAATATATATATATATATATACTCACTTGACAGACATACAAACATAGTATAATATACTCACTTGACAGACATACAAACATAGTATAATATACTCACTTGACAGACATACAAACATAGTATAATATACTCACTTGACAGACATACTGTATATATACCATACATACCTTGCTTAGCCTTATAGCTGAGCCTTCTGTGGTGGTGTTGGCCTTATAGCTGAACCTTCATGCCTTCTGTGGTGGGTTGTGTGAGATTAATGATAGGCAAAGTGTACTGGAAATGTATGATAAAGAAGAAATAAAGAAACTACAAAGGTTAGAAAACAGTGCGGGAGCGCCTAGTTATACGCAAGAAACTGTAATAAGGGTAGGATTATGGAGGGACAATTAAAATACTGGCAGCATATTCTAAGAGGTGAAAGTAACAATTCTACCTGAGAGTGTGATACAAGAAATGAGGTTGGAAAAAGAGGAAAAATAAGTGGATTGGAAGGCTGTTGGAAGATAGAAGAATGATGGGAATAAGAGGAATAGACATTAACAATGCTGAAATCGGTGAAAAAGTGGGAAAAAAGAAAGGTGGAAAAGTGAGATGCAAGTAAAAGATAGTCTGAAGCTGTATAGAGAGTGGAGAAAAGAACTGGGAGGGACAAGAAGACATTTACAATAACACCAAAGCAGTGATAATTATGTTCAAGTGTCGTACCAACAATATCAACTTGGGAGACAGAAGAGGTTTAGTAATCAAACAATGGAATGATACAGTCGCGGTCAATAACAATCATCCACATATGGGTATCTCAAACAATTTACTGTCTAATGTTTTTCACGTTTACATATGATGTTATTGTTTTAAGTAGTGCGTAGCTGCTTGTAGTAAAATAAAAGATGGTACCAAACCTATTTATTAGAAAGTTTATCATCTAAGGAACAGAGGGAAGCTGTCAAACTCTTACTTGAGTTACCCCTATATGGATGATTATATTTGACACCGACTGTATATATAATGTGTGGAAATGAAAAGGAAGATGTCATACACTTCCTACTACACTGTGAAGCCTATAGTGTAGAAGAATAAAAACACATAGTGCTACAGCATCCATATATATATATAACTATGATGAAGAAAATATAATTGGGAAGTTTCTATATGACAGCAGTATAATTGACCAAAGCAAATCAACAATTTATCAATTCTGGCAGATAAGAGAAAAAGATAAAAAGTTTATCTGTAAAAACAGAGTAAAACAAGACCCAGACCATAGACATTGTGAAGTACATGAGGAAGTAGAGTGGGTAATTCACAATGACGTGAAGAAAAACCCACTTTTTATAGACAGAAAGTATTTAATATGGATGTTTGTGAGGCAACAACTACCTCCCTCTTCAGATTCAACTCTGTACTGCTGAAGAGGGAGGTAGTTGTTCACTCACAAACGTCCATATTAAATACTTTCTGTCTATAAAAAGTGGGTTTTTCTTAATATCAGGAAGTATCGTTGACCTTATAGCCGAGCCTTCATGCCTTCTGTGTTGGTGTTGGTCTGGGGTGCTGGGTGTAGGGTGTTGGTCTGGGGTGCTGGGTGGGGGTTTGGGGTGTGTGGGGAATAGGGGGACAGGCTTGGGGGGGGTTTAGGAGAGGTGTGGGTTTTTTTGGGGTATCGGGAGGGTTCTTTTAGGGTGCGGGAGTAGGGGGACAGGCTTGGGGGGTGGGTTACGGGGGTGCAGGAATAGGGGCCAGACTTTCTACCCCCCCTCCAAGCCTGTCCCCCTATTCCAGCACCCCCAAACCCCACACCAAGTAGCACATCACATCACTTGTGTTTGTTACAGTAGACCTCTTGTAAATATTCATACGTCCTCCATCTTGGTGGTGTGACCTGTAAATATTATTGATTGATATTAGGCAACATAACAGCCAAGGTCATATGGCACCCGAGGAAGAAGGAAAGTCATTGACAAGTGGGACAGTCAAGGGGGAAATTTTGTGTTGGTAAATCTGGAGTAACTGATTCCTCCAAACTATTTTTCCAAGCAACAACAGAACACCATTATTTTGGTTCTTCTGGTTCTGTTTCCTGGCATACTTTGGAGGAATCAAGGGCACTCCAATGTAACAAAAAGTGAATAAATAAGAAATAACCTACTACAATAATATTTAATGTAATATTTAATGTAACAAAAGTGAATTACCTCCTTAAGGGATCTGTGATGTAGATCAGATTAATTGGAGTTATACGAATCCTTCAAATATTACTACAAAACACCACCTATATGGAAGGAGCTTGTTTCATGGCAGTCAGAGAGGAATCAGAAGCCTCCAAACACACACACACACACACACACCTATATGGAAGGAGTTTGTTTCATGGCATAGTCAGGAGGAATCGGAAGCCTCCAAACCACACACACCTATATGGAAGGAGCTTGTTTCATGGCATAGGAGGTAGGAGGAATCAGAAGCTCCAAACACACACACACACACACACACACCTATATGGAAGGAGCTTGTTTCATGGCATGGTCTGGAGGAATCAGAAGCCTCCAAACACACACACACACACACACCTATATGGAAGGAGCTTGTTTCATGGCATGGTCTGGAGGAATCAGAAGCCTCCAAACACACACACACACACACACACAACCTATATGGAAGGAGCTTGTTTCATGGCATGGTCTGGAGGAATCAGAAGCCTCCAAACACACACACACACACACACCTATATGGAAGGAGCTTGTTTCAATGGCATGGTCTGGAGGAATCAGAAGCCTCCAATTTTAAAACATGATCATAAGGTCCTTAATAAAACGTATATATAAATTGATAAAAACATACATACAGACACGTACACAATAAAATGATCTATCTGTACGTATAATTGGAAGTGCGTACATGGCCCAGAAACACACACACATATCCTATAAACACTCACATACAAACATACATACATACATATATAAATACACAGACACACACATATACAAACATACATACAGTATTGGTCACGGAGAGAGAAGAGAGAGAGAGAGTTACAAGGAGTTACAAGGAAAAGAAGTACCCTAGGGGACCTTACGATCCATACAAAGAGGGTACCTGTGGGTTTAGTTGCGCAAGTAGGCGACCGTCCTCGAATGTGTCATGTGAAACCATCAAGGAACACTCGCACAACGGCTTAAACACCTAGACGGTGGTTTAAGGCTTTGTCTAATCTGGACTTGAAACTGATCCACAGAGTTGCTGTTGACCACATCAGCAGGAAGCGCATTCCAAGTACCGCAGATGCTGTATGTAAAGAACTTACCCACACAGATCACGGTTGTATCGCTTTAGTTCAAGTTTGTAGCCATGATTCCTGGTTGTGCCCTCACTGAGTTGGAAAATGTCCCTGTAGTCTACATTGTCAATGCCTCGTAGTATGTTTTAAACACTTCGATAAGCTGACCACGCAGTCTCCGGGTTTCCAAAGAGAATAGGTCGAGTTCTACCAACCGATTCTTTATAGCTCTTGTGTCTAAGAGAGGGTATAAGTTTGGTTGCCCTGGCTTGCACTCGTTCCAATCTAGCGATATCCTTCCGGTAAGAAGGACTCCAAAACTGGACTGCATACTCCAGGTGCGGTCGGACAAGGGAATTGTACAGACAAAGTACTATCTCCTTGTTCCGGTATCCAAACTGTCGCTTTATGTACCCTAACATCCTTTGGGCTTTCTTCTCAGCCTCAATACACTGCTTTGAGAACTTGAGGTCGCTGGTGATAGTTCACACCAAGTCTTTCTCAGTATCAGTGCTTACGAGAGCATTGCCTTAAGGTCATACTCTGTTCGGGGGTTTCTGTGGCCTATATGCATAACTTTGCATTTGTTCACGTTTAAATGGCATTTGCCACGTGTCAGACCACTCCCCGATCTTCCTAAGATCTTCTTGTAAGCGGGGGTAGTATTTCCTTCTTTCGCGACATTCATACCAAGCTTAGTATCATCGGCGAATTTGGAAATCTTGGCAACCATGTCACCATCCACGTCATTAACATAGATGATAAACAGTAGTGGTCCCAGAACAGAACCTTGGGGAACACGCTATAGTAACACGGGCACCCCACTCTGAAGCCTGTCCATTCACTACCACCACGCTGCCGTCTGTCACTTAGCCAGTTCTCTATCCAATTTGCCACATTTCCGTCTATGCCCAGTGCACGCACTTTCCGAAGGAGGCGGCGGTGGGGTACCTTATCAAAGGCTTTCTGAAAGTCTAAGTAGACAACATCGACCGCTTTATCCCGATCATGCTCACTGAAAACAAAATGGAAGAATTCCACCAGATTTGTGAGGCATGACCGGTGCTGCCGGAACCCATGCTGGGAACCCTCAGTAGCAAATTTGATTCTAAGTGTGCTGTTATTTTGTCCACCATGATGCTCTCCATGAGTTTACAGACTATCGAGGTTAAACTGATGGGTCTGTAGTTTGACGGTTGGCTAGCATCTCCCTTCTTGAAGATAGGAGTCACCTCTGCCTCACGCCAGTCTCTAGGAACGCATCCAGTCTGGATTATCCTGTTGAAGACCATGCACAGGTGCCGTGATACTTCACCATGCACTTCTTTCAACACTTTAGGTAAGAACCCATCCGGACCGGGGGACTTGTTTGCTTTTAATTCGATTAGTTTTCTCTCGATTTCTTCTTGGGTGAAGACCATTGACTCCAACTTCTCACTGAAGGAGTCCAAAGGTTCGGGAATGGGACCACTCTCCTCAGAGAACACTGAAGAGAAGTACCTCATTTAAGAGGTTAGCATTTTCTGCATCAGAGTGCATCAATGCTCCATCCTCATTCACCAAGGGACCGATCCTGCGTCGGATTGGTTTACGGCCATTCACATAACTGAAAAACACCTTGGGGTTCTCTTTGCAGAGTCTAGCCACACGGACCTCCTCAGCACGCTTAGCCGCCCTTATTTTGGACTTCACGTTTTCGATTTAGTCTTCTATGACCGTCAAAGTCCCCAGATGCCTTCGCTCGACGATACGCAGTTCTCCTCTCCCTTAGTAGGTTACGGATTTCCCGATTAAACCACTTCGGTTGAATGAACTTCTGACCTGTTCCCTTCAGAGGAATAAAGCGCGACTGAAGTTCCATGAAGGAAGACAAGAATGACCTCCACAGATCATCAGCACTCTCTCCCTCCTCTAGTTCCATTTCAGCAACGCCTTCACGAAGACCTGCAAAGTCCGCTCTCCCATGTCTAATTTTCTATGCACCGGGGTCACGGACTCACATATTAGGGACCTTAACTGAAAATCTTATAAGCTTGTGGTCGCTTCCACCTAGAGAGAGAGAAAGAGAGAGAGAGAGAGAGAGAAGAGAGAGAGAGAGAGGAGATGAGAAGAGAGAGAGAGAGAGAGAGAGAAGAGAGAGAGAGAGAGAGAGAGAGAGAGAGAGAGAGAGAGAGAGAGAAGAGAGAGAGAGAGAGGGAGAGAGAGAGAGAGAGCGAGAGAGAGAGAGAGGAGAGAGAGAGAGAGAGAGAGAACACGTATTTACAGTATTTACAGAGAGAGAGAGAACACGTATTTACAGAGAGAGAGAGAGAACACGTATTTACAGAGAGAGAGAGAGAACACGTATTTACAGAGAGAGAGAGAGAACACGTATTTACAGAGAGAGAGAGAGAGTGAGTAAATACACACATACATACCTACTTACAACACTGGAGGGTAATGTTTTCACTGGCTGCTTGTATGTGTGTGTGTGTGTTAGGTCAGGTGTGGATATACTCTGCTTCAGTCCACCATTCTGTAATAATAATAATAATGATAGTAATAATAATAATAATAGTAATAATAATAATAATAATGATAGTAATAATAATAATAATAATGATAATAATAATAATGATAATAATAATAATAATGATAGTAATAATAATAATAATGATAGTAATAATAATAATAATAGTAGTAATAATAATAATAATAATAATAATAATAGTAGTAATGATAATAATAATAATAATAGTAGTAATAATAATAGTATGGGACTCAGAAACTCCCACTCTCTGTCTGTCTGCTGTCGGTTTATTTACGTACACAATTTACATACACACACACACACACACACACACACTAAAAATATATACACACAGACACATACACACTAAAATATACACATACATACACACACACACATACTAACAATATCCAATTAATTTGTTAACAGTTTTGTATATATTCTAAAACTGTATTAATAAACCATTAATTATTATTATTATTATTTATTATTACAAACACACATATATACATACATACATACACACACACACATATATACAAACATACATACACACACACACATATACATACATACATATACATACACACACACACACATACATATACACACACATATATACAGTTGTACTGATCATGGAGAGAGAGAAAATCCGTATTTACAGAGAGAGAGAACACGTATTTACAGAGAGAGAGAGAGAACACGTATTTACAGAGAGAAAGAACACGTATTTACAGAGAGAGAAAGAACACATATTTACAGAGAGAGAGAGAGAGAGAGAGAACACATATTTACAGAGAGAGAGAGAGAGAGAGAGAACACGTATTTACAGAGAGAGAGAACACATATTTACAGAGAGTGAGTAAATACACACATACATACCTATTTACAACACTGGAGAGTATTGTTTTCACTGGCTGCTTGTATGTGTGTGTGTGTTAGGTCAGGTGTGGATATACTCTGCTTCAGTCCACCATTCTGTAATAATAATAATTATAATATTAATAATAGTAGTAGTAATAATAGTAATAGTAATAATAATAGTGATAATAATAATAATAGTAGTAGTAGTACAGTAATAAAAGTAATAGTAAAAATTATATTAGTTGTAATAATAGTAAAAATTATATTAGTTGTAATAATAGTAATAATGATAGTAGTAATTATGATGATAATGATAGTAATAATAATAATAATAATGATAATATGGGACTCAGAAACTCCCACTCTCTGTCTGTTTATTTATGTAAACACACATACACACACACACAATTTACATACACACACAAACACAATTTAAATATATACACACACACAAAATGTCTATTTTCGGCTTACCAGCTGCTACTATTTAATAAACCGAATATTATTATTATTAATTTAAATACACACACACACACACACACAATTTATGTACACACACACACATACACAATTTAAATACACACACACACATACTAACAATACCCAATTAATTTGTTAACAGTTTTGTATATATTCTAAAACTGTATTAATAAACCATTAATTATTATTATTATTATTTATTATTACAAACACACATATATACATACATACATACACACACATATATACACATACACATCCATACATACATATACACACACACACATACAGAGAGAAAGAGAGCAAATACACACACATACATACATACCTACATACAACACTGGAGGGTATTGTTTTCACTGGGTGCTGCTTGTTGTGTGTGTGTGTGTCTTAGGTCAGGTGTGGATATACTCTGCTTCAGTCCACCATTCTGTAATAATAATAATAATAATAATAATAATAATAATAATAGTAGTAGTAATTGTAATAGTAATAGTAATAATAATAATAATAATGATAGTAATAATAATAATAATAATAATAATAATAGTAGTAGTAATTGTAATAGTAATAATGATAGTAATAATGATAGTAATAATAATAATAGTAATAATAATAATAATAATAGTAATAATAATAATAGTAATAATAATAATAGTAATAATAATAATAGTAATAATAATAATAGTAATAATAATAGTAATAATAATAGTAATAAGAATAATGATGATAATAATAATGATAATAATGATGACAATAATAATAATAATGATGATAATCATTCACTAACACATGTAAAAATTGTCCCAAGGTAGGGAGTTTTACGGTACGGTATATATAATAATAATAAGTTAGGGTGTTTTATGGTATGAGATATGTAATTTTCACCGTGATATAAGTTATTATGGTCAAATTTCTCTAAGTTTGATATAGGTCTTACCTTGTGAAACTCCGTATAGTCTGTCCAGGTTAGGTCCGGGTATAGTCTGCTATGGTTAGGTCCCGATAGTCTGCAATGGTTCAGATTAGGTTAGGTTAGGTCGGGTCGGGTCGGGTTGGGTTGGGTTAGGTTGGGATTGGTTTGGTTAGGCTTGGTTTGGTTGGGTTAGCTTAGGTTAGGTTGGGTCGGGTTAGGTTAGGATTGGTTAGGTTGGGTTAGGTTGAGTTGGGTTAGGTTAGGTTGGGTTTGGTTTGGTTTGGTTTGGTTTGGTTAGTTAGGTTTGGTTAGTTAGGTTGGGTTGGGTTGGGTTAGGTATGTATGGCTAAAACAGGATATTTGCACAATAAATGGATGTTAAAATTAAACTAATCACATGAAAAAAATTGAATTATTCACTTAAAAAAATCTTGGAAAAGCTATATTTTGTCTGAAAATCTCACACGTGCAGCTCGGAAAATTTACCCAATTAAAAAAAAAAAAAAAAATTGAAATACGAGTACTAAAATCAACCGGTAATTATCTATTCTATTGTTATTTTCTATTACAATGTTTTTACCTTCTATATTCACAAATTCACAACATTCTAAAACACTTTCCTTCAGAAATGCCCCATATCGGTAAATATTGAAAGAATTACCGTTATTGTGTACGGTTTTCTTACCTTCATTACCCACTTATTTAGACAATTCTAAGACTATTTTCTTTTATGGTATTTCTTCCTCAAATGCCCCATTTCCAAGATAGGGCATATTCAAATGGGGCATTTTGAAATTAGCCTGACCTTACCTAGCCTAACCTAGACCACAGCAGACTACTGGGACCTAACCTGGGCAAATTACTGGGAAATAACTGTGATAAAGTACAGGAAATGACCCAGGGAAAAATACCCGGTAATTCTTTCAATAAATACCCACTTTTCTTAACATTTCCAAGTTAGGTCATATTCAAATATAGCATTTAGAAATTAGTATGACCTTACATGACTTAACATAACCTAACCTAAACTGCAGTAAACTACCGGGACCTAACCCGGGCAAAATACCGGGAACTAACCGTGGTAAAATACGGTAAATATTGAAAGAATTACCATTACTGAGTACGGTTTTTCTACCTTCATTACCCACTTATTTAAACCATTCTAAGACTATTTTATTCTATGGCATTTCCAAGATAGGGCATATTCAAATTTTGAAATTAGCATGACCTAACCTAGACTGCGGCAAGCTACCAGGACCTAACCTGGGCAAACTACCGGGAAATAACCATGGTAAAGTACAGGAAATGCAAAATACTGGGACCTAACCAAATCTGGCAACACTGCTACAAAACGGTAATTTTTTCAATAAATACCGTACCAACTTTTCTTCGGAAATGCCCCATTTCCAAGTTAGCTAATATTGAAATTAGCCTGACCTTACCTGACCTAACCTAGACTTCGGCAAGCTACCGGACCTAACCTGACCTAACCTAACCTAGACTGCGGCAAACTACCGGGACCTAACCTGGGCAAACTACCGGGAAATAACCGTGGTAAAGTACAGGAAATGACGGTATTTTTACAGAAAACCTGGGTTCACTAGTACGTAAATATTAGTATGTTTTACCACTAATTAGGACCATTCTAAGACACTTTTCATCAATGGTGTATCTCTCGGAGATGCCCCGTTTTCATACCCCAATACAAACATGGGGGAGAGCCTGGGAATCCGGGGTTTTGGGTGGGGGAAAACACGCATTTCACTGTGGTTCTGCCTATATAATTGACTTCCTACCGTTATTTTCGTTGCTTTTCGTTATATTCCACGTTATTCAAGACGCATGCAATATTGGGGGTGCGTTGGATGAAGCTAGTTTCAGGTGGGGAGATTGGTTCTCTTGTGTTTACGTTTGATATGTTTTCACTACAATTATAGTCTTTTCATAGTTGTAAATGTTACAATATTCACGCTACTTTTGGCTGGTTTGGCTATATTTGCCCTATTATATTTTGTATTGGCAATATTGTCTATGAGCGTCCTACTCTTTTTATGGAAATTTCCATATCCAGGATGTTACATTGTTGCCATCTAGTGTCTACTCCTGTCATTAATTCCTTGATATCACTGTGTTGCCATCTTGTGGTTACTCTGTAAATTATTGGTAATGGAAGTGCAGTGTTACCACATCCATCTACATCCCGGGATATTTACTCGGTCACTTTATTAATTGTACAACGGTTTTATGCCCAGGTTAGGTCCCGGTAGTCTGTTGTGGTCTAGGTTAGGTCAGGTCAGGTTAGGTAACACTAATTCCCAAAATAACCATTTGATTTAACATTTTATTGGAGATCTGGCAATTGTGGGATTTTATTCGATGCCGATAGCCATCCACTTATTATGTACATTACCAATTCCTCATTTTCATAGCCATTTGGGCTACAAATGTGCACCTGAACACGTGTTATTATTCACTGGGTAATTTCATTATGTTACTTTTTATTATCTTTCCTTATTTTTGGTTAGGTTTGTTATGCTTTGCTTTGGTTTGTTTGGGTTAGGTTAGGTTAGGTTAGGTTTTGTTTAGTAAGGATATGTAGGGGTCGGTAGGATTTGGCTATAATTCTACTTCTTTTCATAGTATTGGGTGCTTCTCTTTGTTATTTTGAGTTAGTACCACTGCTTATAGCCTTGGAAATTTTGGCCCTCTGCTGGCTACTCTAAATATTAATATGTGCATTACCATCTACTAATTTTTATAGCCATTTGGGCTACTTTTGTGCACATGAACATGTGTTTTCATTCTAAGAGTATTTATATTATGTATCTATATTTTTACTTTTGTTTTGTTATGTTACTTTATTTTGGGCTTTAATTGGTTATTTAGTGTAGGGTGAAATATTGTTAGGTTATGTTTGGGTGGGATAGGTACGGTGTGGCTATCATTTTACTTTTTTGGCTGCTTTTCCATTTATTTTTGAGTTTGTAATGCTGCTGTATGGAAAACTGGGTCACGTGATTATCCCCTATAAATAGGACGTTAGAGCGTGGGTCTTTCTCTTTCAGTTGCTCACTATGGAACACTTGTGTGCCGGTTGTCGTCCTCTATTCTACGAAATTATAGCAAGCCATTTTAGAAATAACGAGACCAGTATAACTTTATTTCAAAATCACGGTGTCTTACCAACTGATCTCAAGTGTCCTAATTGCGGTAACAATTGTTGTTTAACACATGATAACCTTTTTCGTTGTTATCACACAACTCTAATAGCAAAGACAAAGAGAAGAAGACGTTGTGGATTTTCTGTGTCGTCATTTAAAGGCTCATTTTTAGACCATTCACACATCGAACCCTGGAAAGTGCTGTGTTTTATTAACGTATTTTGTGATAAGAGTTTTTCACACATCCAGACTATCAAAAACTTGAGCATAAACAGCAAAACTTCTGTCGATTGGAGAAGTTTCTGTAGTGAAGTGTGCGAGAAATGGCTAACATCTCAACCCCCTATAGGTGGTCCTCATATAACAGTTGAGATTGATGAAACCCTTGTTGTCAGACGGAAACACAACGTCGGTCGTGTTTTGTCTCAAGTGTAGGTGTTTGGAGGAATTGAAAGAGTCTCCAAGAAAAAATTTATTATCCCGCTCTTAGACGATGCGACTCAACCACTTCCACGGAATAAAGAAACTCTTATTCCACTAATAAAACTTTTTATATTGCCTGGCACTACCATTTGCTCTGATTCTTGGCGTGCATACAATTCTCTCGAGGACGAGGGCTATCGACATTGGTGTGTAAATCACAGCATTAATTTTGTCGACCCGGTTAATACTGAAATACACACACAAAACATAGAGAGATTGTGGAGAGACGTTAAGGAACATATTAAACGACCAGGAATCAAAGCCAAGTATTTGAGACAATATATTGCAAGATATATATTTCTAGACCAACACGAAGATCTTGCGTTTCATCAATTCCTTCTGGAGGCTGCAAAACTCTATCCGCCCCAACCGTGTTCGTCCGCCATTACCACATGATTCAGACGACTCAGATATCTCCTCTGATCACAACAATCCCACACCATCCACATAATTTCTGTAAGGTATGTTATTTATTGTTTATTCAACATTCTTTACCCTTTATTTTGTCCATTTTTATACACATATTATTATATATATGTCATTCCTACATATACATTGTGTACACATGTTGGTAACGCTGCTACTTGGGCTGTATTGGTATTATATTGCAACGTTCTCGAACACTTGGAATTTTTTTTTTATCATTAACTATTTTATTTACGGTTGGAAGTGTATAATTATGGCATTAACATAGTGCTATGCGTGTTTTCCCCCACCCAAAACCCCAGATTCCCAGGCTCTCCCCCATGTTTGTATTGGGGTATGAAAACGGGGCATATTTCGATAACGGGGCATATCCAATAAATACTCCATAGGTTGGAACTGTATTATAAAGGCAAAACCATAGTGTATAGCGTGTTTTCCCCCACCCAAAACCCCGGATTCCCAGGCTCTCCCCCATGTTTGTATTGAGGTATGAAAACGGGGCATCTCCGAGAGAAACACCATAGATGAAAAGTGTCTTAGAAAGGTACTAATTAGGGTATTTATTGAAAGAATTACCGTTTTGTAGCAGTGTTGCCAGATCCGGCTAGGTCCCAATACTTTGGCCCGGTCATTTTCTGTACTTTACCACGGTTATTTCCCGGTAGTTTGCCCAGGTTAGGTCCCGGTAGTCTGCCCAGGTTAGGTCCCGGTAGTCTGATGCGGTCTAGGTTAGGTTAGGTCAGGTCAGGTAAGGTCAGGCTAATATCAAAATGCCCCATTTGAATATGCCCTATCTTGGAAATGGGGCATTTGCGGAGAAAATGCCATAGAAGAAAATAGTCTTAGAATGGTCTAAATAAGTGGGTAATGAAGGTAGAAAAACTGTACCCAATAACGGTAATTCATTCAATATTTACCCTAATTAGTGGTAAAACATACTAATATTTACGTATTAGTGAACCCAGGTTTTCTGTAAATTTACCGAAATGACTAGGGCAAAATACTTGGTCCTAGCCGGATCTGGCAACACTGTTACAAGATGGCAATTCTTTCAATAAATACCCAAAACTGCAATTGCCTAGAATCTAAATAAATACCAAACAATACCATGATTTACCCATATAGTAATAGTGGTGGTAGTAGGGTAGAAGTGGTGGTGGTAGTAGTAGTAGTGGTAGTAGTGATAGTAGTAGTAGTAGTAGTGGAAGAAAGATTGGAGGGAGAAGAATTTATACACTTGGAGATTGGAGAACACTGGGGTATTTATTGAAAGAATTACCGTTTTGTAGCAGTGTTGCCAGATCCGGCTGGGTCCCAGTATTTTACCCCCGTCATTTATTGTACTTTATCACGATTATTTCCCGGTAGTTTGCCCAGGTTAGGTCACGGTAGTCTGCCCAGGTTAGGTCCCGGTAGTCTGATGCGGTCTAGGTTAGGTTAGGTTAGGTCAGGTCAGGTAAGGTCAGGCTAATTTCAAAATGCCTCATTTGAATATGCCCTATCTTGGAAATGGAGCATTTGCGGAGGAAATGCCATAGAAGAAAATAGTCTTAGAATGGTCTAAATAAGTGGGTAATGAAGGTGGAAAAAACGTACGCAATAACGGTAATTCATTCAATATTTACCAAAACTGGTTATTGAAGGGATTGGAGGATTTAGAGGGAATACTAGGGACATTTGAGGAGAGATTAGAGGATTGGAGGAAACACTGGTGAGAAGATTGGAGCAATTTGGAGGCCTCAGAGAGAAGAAATTCGATGAAATACCTTAATAATTGGGTTGAAAATACCTTAGATGAAACCAAATTACCTCAACATGGAGAGATTAGAGGATTGGAGAGACTGGATGGTTTGGAGGAAACACCGGAATGAAGATTGGTTCGATCGCCAACAACAGAGGGAAGAAATTCGTAAAATACCTTAAAAATTGGGTTGAAAATACCTTAGATGGAACCAAATTACCTCAACATAAATTAAACCTTTGACAAACGGTATACATTTCCATGTTTTTATAATAGTATTAACTTTGAAAGTATTTTAATAGTATTAATTTTCTTTCACAACGACCCAGGAAATAAATAACGAAGGAATTTTCATAAAAATTACTTTAGATAGGAGAAATTTTATCTTAAATAGCACCAAACTAGGCTAATTTAGAGTAATTACCTTAGAAATGACAACACTGACAAAAGTAGCAATGCTGATAGGGACTACGATTGTTAACTATTATTATTATCATTATTATTACAATTTATTTATTTATTTATCTAATTATTGGGTTCTATATATTTCTTCGTATTGATTTATATATATTTCTCTTGTTATAATACTCTTATTGCTGTTATTATTGTTATTATAATTACTTTTTACATTCATCATCTCAACGGCGGCCATCATGGATAGTGACGTCATTATTGCCGTGTCGTGAAATCAGTGTTGCCAAGTCAGAGGCCGCGACTCGTGTAAAAACTGAAATTGTTCCTAATTTACTCAAGTTTTGGTGTTTCTCGGGTTAGTTTTGTATATTTGCCATAGAATATAAGTACCTTACACTTCCATTAGGTTATTTGTTGTGGAAATATAACAAATAGTAAGCCTACTATTGGAAATAAGATATAATAAGTGTATACAAATGGTAAAGGAACGATCAAGGAGCTACTAGGGTTTTGGGGGGGTGCGGGGGGTGCGGGGAGTTTTGGGGGGTGTCGCGGGTTTTTTTTTGGGGTGCGGGAGTAGGGGGACAGGCTTGGGGGATATTTAGGGGTGTGTGGGGTGTTTTGGGGGGTTCGGGGGGGGGGGAGTTTGGGAGGTAAGGAAATAGGGGGACAGACTTGGGGTGGGTAGAAAGCCTGTTCCCTATTCCTGCACCCCCATAACCCCCCCCCCCCCCCAGCATGTCCCCCATTGCCTCACATGGAGGTATAATATGTGGAGACTACATCCCAGCTAGGCCTTCTCTTCACAAATTTAAGGGGGTGCGGGAATAGGGAGCCAGGCTTGGGGGAGTTTAGGGAGGTGCGGGTTTTTGTGGGGGGGTGCAGGAATAGGGAGACAGGCTTGGGGGCGGGGGGTAGAAAGCCTGTCCCCTACTCCCACATCACCCTAACCCCTCCCCCCAGCCTGTCCCCTAACTCCCGCACCCTCCAAAACCCAGCCAACCCCCCCAAAAACCCCCGCACCCCCCTAAGCCTGGCCTCTTATTCCCGCAACCCCTTAAATACATTATTTAAGACTACAATGCACACAATCACATTGATCAATAACACAACATACTGTACACTCTTTGAGAGCACTGTGGCAAACCCCAGTTGAGGCCATGGCCTTCCTCAGGAGCTCAGGGCTGCTTCACCAGACACCTTGAGGCACTTCAACAACAACAAACTGATATGAAATTTTTTGTTAGATGACATGACATGAAATGACATTTATATATAGCATTTTTTAGTAAAATCAAATAAAGTATACAGTAAGTATGTTATGGCAAGATATATAACAGTAAACATAGTCCTCCACAGGGCTAGAATAAAGATTGTTGTAGGATCTGGTAACTTTCTAGTGGATTTGATGAGATCTGCCCACATGGATTAAAATTAATCCATGTGAGGTTTTTTCACTGGTGTGTGGACCGCCAGCACACAGGGGGTGCATTTCCCTTTGCATGCAGCAGTGTAAACTCCCTCCCCCTTATGGTCCCTTCAGGGCTGGTCTCATGGAAGGTGCGGCCCCACTTGTAGCTCTTGTAACGTGGACTTGGGCCCACACCACTGGCTGTGGGATCAAAGACCTTCCCACCAATGAGGCCCCCAGACTCCCTGGTCCAGTAAGCTGTGGTCCCATTTCCCTGGGATGTGCTTTGGTAGCCCAGGCATATAGGGACATACGGACATATAGGGACATACAGACTCCCTGGTCCAGTAAGCTGTGGTCCCATTTCCCTGGGATGTGCTTTGGTAGCCCAGGCATATAGGGACATACAGACATATAGGGACATACAGACTCCCTGGTCCAGTAAGCTGTGGTCCCATTTCCCTGGGATGTGCTTCAGTAGCCCAGGCATATAGGGACATACGGACATATAGGGACATACAGACTCCCTGGTCCAGTAAGCTGTGGTCCCATTTCCCTGGGATGTGCTTTGGTAGCCCAGGCATATAGGGCCAGCCCCTCCTTTATTTTAATTTGTTTTTTTCACTGAGACCAGAGTGTACCAGGGGTCTGTGGGGCAGGAGGCCATTCTGTCCCGGGAGAACATCAACAATAACAGTAAACATAGTTTGGAATGAATATATACAGTACAACTATGGCTGATAGTGCTGGACCAGGGTCCAGCTGAGTGAGTGCTGAGTGTGTGTAGCTCTGTATTGGCTCAATATGTTCTCTCTGCGGGAAAAATTGAGTGGGAACCATTAGACTTGCCACCCTCTAGTGCTGGCTGGTGTGTGACCTCAGCACCCTGATATGCTTGTGGCTGGAGAACACCATTCTCGTGTCTCTCACAGCCTCACACGGGGGGAGCCTAAATCCTGCCAGGTGCTGTACCTCTTGTACCTGTGTCTTGTGGAAGACCACCAGAGCAGCAACATCCTGGTGGTGCTCCAATGTGTCCAGGGTAGGTATATCCTGTGAGGGAGGAGGGCAGCTGTTGTTCTCCATCAGTCCCTGCACTCGTCACTCCACTTTATTGAGAATCCACAGGTGTGTTGCAGTGCTGGACATCCCACTATCTCAGCAAGCAACATTTATGATAAACAGTCAATCCAAGCCAATATTGTCACATTTTTTGCAATGGGATGTGTGACACAGGTGGACGCTGCATTTTAGTCTCTTTTATTTCACATCCTTCTCAAATATATATTGTTATAAAGTTCTCACCTCACGTGTGGAATATTATAATATCACTACGATCCCTTTTCACACATCCATAGGCAGGGATAATGGTTAAAAAAATGAGAAATTACTTCTGATCCTGACCAACATTTCATTACAGGTAAGAATAATGAAAACTATACTTTGTTATTGTGATCTTTCAAGGTTAACATATAGGCTATAAGGGGAAACTTATCATATCCTAGTCTGACTTTCACCAACCAAAACAAGTAAGCTAACAGTAGTTGGGTCAGGAAATACTACCACACCAAATTCTCAATATTCTCTGGTGAATGTAATAATTAAATAAAGATTATGATAAATGTCTCACAGAGTTTCTTAAACTAAATCAAGGTTTAGGAAATTAATGGAAAAATGTTGCCAAGTAAAAGGTTAGGGGTAAGTTTAGGGTAAGTAATTACCTCTAAAACCTGACTGAAAATAATATATAATATTATTTAGAGAACTTATCATTATCAAAATGATAAGAATGAGTGGTAATCTGGTATGTGGATATGGTAATTTACTGATAGTACAGTAATGTACACTTCAATACTACTCTACTGTACTGTACTTACAAATCTTAAGTACAGTATACCCATCTTACAAAATGTTTCCATTATTCACTCTTTGAAGTTAATTTTCTGGAATATACTGTACAGTACTTTGCCTAAGGACATTATTGTGATATTATTGTTTAACATATAATTTATAGAAATAATATTATTTAGAAAACCAATGGGTAGCATATGTATTTAACTTCTTTTACAAGACTTGGTATGTAAACACATCTATGTAGCATTATTGGAACCGTGCCAGATTACAATGGAGACTGCCCACATGACCACTTTCATTTGAGCCTTCTGAAGTTTCTATGTTTATACAATGGTTGAGGCATAACATAACAATTATTATTAATAATCCCCTTGTCTCTTTCCTTCTCAGGAGCGGGAATAGGGGGACAGGCTTAGGAGGGGTTTGGGGGGTGCGGGAATAGGGGGACAGGCTTGGGGTGGATAGAAAGTCTGTCCCCTACTCCCGCACCACCCTAACCCCCCCCCCAAGCCTGTCCCAGACTCCCACACTCCCCAAAAATTCCTGCACCCCCCTAAACCCCCCTCCAAGCCTGTCCCCCTATTCCCGCACCCTCTTAATTAATACAAAAACACGAAAGATATTTCTACACCTCAGAAATAGGCCTTAAATATCCAGTACAGTACAGTACAGTACAGTACCATACCTTGCTTTGAAAATTCAAACACAGACGTTAGTGACTCAGTCTAATGGAAATTTTAAAATGATGACTCTGGCTACACCACCTCTCCCTATTCTGTAGTCAAGTAATAGATATACTGTATAGCATTAATATTCACACAAAAACATATTTTAAGGACTCTAGGAAAAAATAACAGACTTCTCATAGAGTCCTTAAAATATGTTTTTGTGTGAATATTAATGCTATACAGTATATCTATTACTTGACTACAGAATAGGGAGAGGTGGTGTAGCCAGAGTCATCATTTTAAAATTTCCATTAGACTGAGTCACCAACGTCTGTGTTTGAATTTTCAAAGCAAGGTATGGTACTGTACTGTACTGTACTGGATACTTGAGGCCTATTTCTGAGGTGTAGAATTTTTTTTTCATGTTTTTCTATTAATTAATAGCCTCTTTGGAAGTTGTTGAAGTTTTTTCTGGCCTTACATGTAACTGGACCTGGAGGTGATAATATGGCAAGCTGTTTTTTCATCTCCATATCTGCCTCCACATTCCCTTCCTGAATTTCCTCTAATTAGTTATTTAAGCTGCTTATGACCATTTCTATAATAATTCCTATATGAAGACAAATTTTATTATAGCGTTCCCCCTTCATGCATTGTGCTGCAACTTTGTTCACTCAGAAACAGACAGAAATCTCATTACCTGTTCATCAAAGTTTCATACAGATCAAAGTATGTCAAAAACATACATAACTTTAAAAAACATATGATAATTGTGTTTTAAAATACGGGACATTACGAGCTTGACTCAATCCTGTAAAGATACAAATAGGTAAGAACAAATAGGTAAGAACAAATAGGTAAGAACAGTTGGTGACAATTCTGGCTGAGGCAGTTACCGTCAACGCTCAGTGGTGAGTTCCATTCAAAGTTTTCCTTTTCTTTATTATAAGTATTTTTGATGGAACTCACAACTGATAGTATGAGGTTACCGTCTCACCCTGAGTTCATAGAACCAGCACCAAATAATATTTATCATTAAATGTAAGGTTGCTAACATTGTTCAAAGATGGATACCTTAACCTAACCTAATTTAATATTAACCTAACCTAATTTAATTTAATATTAACCTAACCTAATTTAATATTAACCTAACTTAATTTAATTTAATATTAACCTAACCTAACCAGTAAACCCTTTACTAATGGGAGTGATCTATTTAACAATTCCCTTTAGTAATAAAATTGTTTTTATGTTTTCACTGTTTATCTGATATTAATTTCCTTCATTTCCCCCAACAATATTGACCCTGATAGATGGCATTGAGGGCATGAAGTAAATCAGGGAAAGAGTGGGGTTGAAACACGGCTTTAGAATATGTGCATCATGATAAACAACTGATGAAAGCGAGATGTGATGAATCCATACGTGTGATAGGCTGAAAACTATGACGTCATCCGCCCAACCAACCATGACGTCATTATCCAGTGCCTATTTACACCCGTTTACTCCCGGATGTGTTTTATTTACCGAAATATATTTAATTCCCAAACATGGTTATTCAATATAATAATCCTCCCGGTTACATTTTACCAACTCTAATAGATAATCACCATCTGAATACGTTATATTTTGAACCATTCCAAAACCTGATTATTCAATATACAATTCCTCACAGTTAATATTATCCAACTCTAATAGATCATATTTAGGACAATTCTAGGAAACTTTTTTGGTAAATATTGAAATTATTACCGTTATTGTGTACGGCTTTTCTACCTTAATTACCCACTTATTTAGACCATTCTAAGACTATTTTCTTCTATAGCATTTCCTATGCAAATGCCCCATTTCAAAGATAGGGCATATTCAAATGGGGCATTTTGAAATTAGCCTGACTTTACCTAACTTAACCTAGACCGCATCAGACTACCGAGACCTAACCCGGGCAAATTACCGGAACCTAACCCGGGCAAACTACCGGGACCTAACCCTGGGCAAACTACCGGGACCTAACCCGGGCAAACTACCGGGACCTAACCCGGGCAAACTACCGGGAAATAATGAGTAATAAAAAACAATTGGTAATTATCTATTCTATTGCCATTTTCTAATACAATTCTAAAACACTTTTCTTCAGAAATGCCCCATTTCCAAGTTAGGTCATATTCAAATATAGCATTTTGAAATTAGTATGACCTAACCTAAACTGCAGTAAACTACCGGGACCTAACCTGGGCAAACTACCGGGAACTAACCGTGGTAAAATACGGTAAATATTGAAAGAACTGCCGTTATCATGTATGGTTTTTCTACCTTCATTACCCACTTATTTAGACCATTCTAAGACTATTTTCTTCTATGGTGTTTCTCTCGGAGATGCCTCGTTTTACAAACATAATTTGGAAATTTAAGCTAACCTAACCTAACCTGGACCACAGCAAACTACCGGGACCTAACCTGGGCAGACTACCGGGATATAACCGATGTAAACTATCATAAAGTAACCGGGACATATTCCCGGGACCTAACCAGATGTGGTAACACTGCGCGATCATACACAAACAAATATATACACACATATGCATATTACAATGGTTATGTCCAGTAGAGAGAGAGAATGTGTGTGTGTGTGTGTGTGAAAAACATACACATATATGGATACAGAGAAATACACACTCACACACACAGAAATAAATAATAATAATAATAATGTAGTGTTTGTAATGAATTTGTGTACAGTACACCCTCATTATTGGCTGGGTTTAAGGGTGTGTAATGTACAGTTGGCAAAAAAAGTTTCGTTACCATCCTTTTAACAGTGCGATGTAATGTTGGTACACCTGACTGTGGAGTCAAGTGTGACGTGAAGGCCACCCAGGCACACCTTCCCTGTCCTTCCCTGCCCCAGGCACTCCTTCCCTGTCCCAGGCACACCTACCCTGCCCTTCCCTGCCCCAGGCACTCCTTCCCTGTCCCAGGCACACCTTCCCGGTCCTTCCCTGCCCCAGGCACACTTTCTCCTCCCCAGGTACACCTTCCCTGCCCCAGGCACACCTTCCCTGTCCTTCCCTGCCCCAGGCACACCTTCCCTGTCCTTCCCTGCCCCAGGCACACCTTCCCTGTCCTTCCCTGCCCCAGGCACACCTTCCCTGTCCTTCTCTGCCCCAGGCACACCTTCCCTGCCCCAGGCACACCTACCTGGTTCTTCCCTGCCCCAGGCACACCTACCTGGTTCTTCCCTGCCCAAGGCACACCTTCCCTGTCCTTCCCTGCCCCAGGCACACCTTCCCGGTCCTTCTCTGCCCCAGGCACACCTTCCCATACTTATAGGGGCTAGAAAAACATCTTGCCATATTATCACCTCCAGGTCCAGTTAAATGTAAGGCCAGAAAGAACTTCAACAACTTCAAAAGGGGCTATTAATTAATAGAAAAACATAAAAAAAAAATTTCTACACCTCAGAAATAGGCCTCAAATATCCAGTACAGTACAGTACAGTACAGTACCATACCTTGGTTTGAAAATTCAAACACAGACATTTTAAATATTATAAGGGGAGGGTTATTTTATTATATAATTTCTGGAATGTGCTGTGATTTGTATGAAACTGAAAAACAGGTGTTGAGATGTGTGTGTGCTGTAAGTGTAGACAATTGGAGGACAATGTAGCCTCCTTCACACCCTGGTGACTCAGTCTAATTATTTATTTATTTTTTAATCAGCAAATGAACACTTCTAAAATATTTTAAAAACTGTGCTGTGAAAAACCTGGCCAGGGCTGTATGTGTGTATGTAGGGGGGGGGGGGGGAGGGGCATCATGGAATATAGTCCTAAGGTGTACTGGAAGGAACACAGGCTTCACTCCAGTACTGAGGCCCAATAAGGGGGAGGATGCTTGGGCTCTGTTTACCCATAAACAATGAAATGAACATCTACTAAAACTTATCAGATATAACTGTGGGAAGAGGGCATGAGGAGAGCTGAGAAGGGAAACAACACACAAAATCCTAGTTCAAATTTCCTTGTAACAGAGCAAGGCACACCTTTCCGTTCCTTCCCTGCCCCAGGCACACCTTTCCGGTCATTACCTGCCCAAGGCACACCTTCCCGGTCCTACCCTGCCCCAGGCACACCTTCCCGGTCCTACCCTGCCCCAGGCACACCTTACCGGTCCTTCCCTGCCCCAGGCACACCTTACCGGTCCTTCCCTGCCCCAGGCACACCTTACCGGTCCTTCCCTGCCCCAGGCACACCTTTCCGTTCCTTCCCTGCCCCAGGCACACCTTCCAGTCGTCATTATAATTTCTATCGTATCCACTATCATTTCTATCGTCGCCACTATCATTTCTATCGTCGCCACTATCATTTCTATCGTCGCCACTATCATTTCTATCGTCGCCACTATCATTTTTATCGTCGCCACTATCATTTCTATCGTCGCCACTATCATTTCTATCGCGCTCATTATCATTCCCTTTTAAGATCTAACAGTTCCCTTGTAAGGCCTAACTAATCCCTTTCAAAGCCTAACAAATCCCTTTCAAAGCCTAACAAATCCCTTTCAAAGCCTAACAATTCCCTTTCAAAGCCTAACAATTCCCTTTCAAAGCCTAACAAATCCCTTTCAAAGCCTAACAATTCCCTTTCAAAGCCTAACAAATCCCTTTCAAAGCCTAACAAATCCCTTTCAAAGCCTAACAAATCCCTTTCAAAGCCTAACAATTCCCTTTCAAAGCCTAACAATTCCCTTTTAAAGCCTAACAATTCCCTTTCAAAGCCTAACAATTCCTTTTCAAAGCCTAACAATTCCTTTTCAAAGCCTAACAATTCCCTTTCAAAGCCTAACAAATCCCTTTCAAAGCCTAACAATTCCCTTTCAAAGCCTAACAATTCCCTTTCAAAGCCTAACAAATCCCTTTCAAAGCCTAACAATTCCCTTTCAAAGCCTAACAAATCCCTTTCAAAGCCTAACAAATCCCTTTCAAAGCCTAACAAATCCCTTTCAAAGCCTAACAATTCCCTTTCAAAGCCTAACAATTCCCTTTCAAAGCCTAACAATTCCTTTTCAAAGCCTAACAATTCCTTTTCAAAGCCTAACAATTCCCTTTCAAAGCCTAACAATTCCCTTTCAAAGCCTAACAAATCCCTTTCAAAGCCTAACAATTCCCTTTCAAAGCCTAACAATTCCCTTTCAGAGCCTAACAATTCCCTTTCAGAGTTTAACAATTCCCTTTCAGAGTTTAACAATTCCCTTGTAGAGTCTAACAATTCCCTTTTAAATCCTAACAATTTCCTTTTATGCCTGACAATTCCCTTTTAAAGCCTAACAATGCCCTTTTTAAGTCTAACAATTCCCTTTCAAAGCCTAACAATTCCCTTTCAAAGCCTAACAATTCCCTTTCAATGCCTAACAATTCCCTTTCAAAGCCTAACAATTCCCTTTCAAAGCCTAACAAATCCCTTTCAAAGCCCAACAAATCCCTTTCAAAGCCTAACAAATCCCTTTCAAAGCCTAACAATTCCCTTTCAAAGCCTAACAATTCCCTTTCAAAACCTAACAATGCCCTTTCAAAGCCTAACAATTCCCTTTCAAAGCCTAACAATACCCTTTTAAGCCTAACAATTCCTTTTTAAAGCCTAACAATGCCCTTTTTAAGTCTAACAATTCCCTTTCAAAGCCTAACAATTCCCTTTCAAAGCCTAACAATTCCCTTTCAAAACCTAACAATGCCCTTTCAAAGCCTAACAATTCCCTTTCAAAGCCTAACAAATCCCTTTCAAAGCCTAACAATTCCCTTTCAAAGCCTATCAATTCACTCTCTCTCTCTCTCTCTCTCTCTCACATACAAAGATGCTTCTCTCTCTCTCTCTCTCTCTTAACCTAACCTAACCTAACCTAAACTGTGGCTATCTTCGGGACCTAACTTAATATCCTTCGGGATCTTTAAAAATTAAATAGATCTCGTGAATAGGAGCTAAAAGTATCCCGATTGGGTGGGTCAAGCGTATTGTACACAACTGCCTGTTGGATCTTCCGTAATTTTTCCAAGGATATCTGGTAACACTGTCCGCCCAACCTCAGTTCGTCCCTCCACTACAGAAATGTCGTATCTTAAAATTGAAATATCTAGCAGAGAATACATTTCCAGGAGATAATTCCACTGAGCATTGATAAAGGTAACCGAACCCTACCTAACACAACCTAACCTAACCAGTAGTTCGCCGGCACAGATAATACCAATATTAGCTAAATAAATAAATAAATAAATAAATAAAGCAAAGAAACATTTATATATATATAATTATAAGGAATATAAATATGTATATCAAAGACAGAATACCACAATTACTAAACCGAAACAATCCATATTTTACATTTTTTTAAACATGTCTTCAATAACAAGGAATTATGATTTATTAAAGCCTTATTATTGTATAAGGTAAGTGTATAATTAATAATAATGTATAAACAATAATAATTATTCGTATTACAATGAAATATATATAATAAACCTAACCTAACCTAACCATGTAAAGTTAATAATGTTTTAATAATGTTTAATAATTATTTACTAATAATTTATTTTGATATATATATTATAATTAATTAAATAACATTATTAAATAACATTATTAAAATATTATTAACTTTACGTGGTTAGGTTAGGTTTATAATACAATTGTAATACACATTATAATTATTGGTTATACATTATTATTAATTATACACTTACCTTGTGTAATGATGAAGATTTAATAAATCATAATTCCTTGTTATTGAAGACATGTTATAAAAAAACTGTAAAATATGGATTGTTTCGGCTTTAGTAATTGTGGTATTCTATCTTTGATATATATATTAATATTCCTCATAATTATATATCATTATATAATGTTATAGAGTTATAAGGTAATCATTTGTTAATAATATTAAGCTATAAATTAACTATAACACAGTTCAATACACACAGTAAACATTGGCTATTAATTAACCAATGTATTAATATGTTATAACAGTTATTTATACTTATGTTATGTTATTATTATTATCAGCAGATATTAGTAATTACATTACTCAACCTACATAATTATAAATAGACATATATATAAAGTTATAACGAAAAAAATAATGTAAACAAACCGTTTTTAGCTGCTTCTCTGGGCAACTCCACTTTGGTGCTGTTGAAAACCCAGAGTGAGATTATCACCACCAACACCACAGGTTGGTTGTGGTTGTCTCACTCTCCATGTAGTCTGTGTTTTCAACAGCACCAAAGTGGATTTGCCCAGAGAAGCAGTTTTGTATAGCCTATTAGTAAATAATCAATTATTTGTAAATAATTTAATACTACCAAAGGTTCTTAAAGAGCCCATTTAATTTTATAATTGGTGTGTTGCCAGCGTTTTATAGCCACGTTTGATAGATTTTGACAATACTAACAGAGGTTCTTAGCCCGTTTAATTTGGTAATTGCAATCAGAGGCCAGCATTTCATCGGCCAATCAGAGGCCAGCATTTCATTGGCCAATCAGAGGCCAGCATTTCCTCGGCCAATCAGAGGCCAGCATTTCGTCGGCCAATCAGAGGCCAGCATTTCGTCGGCCAATCAGAGGCCAGCATTTCGTCGGCCAATCAGAGGCCAGCATTTCCTCGGCCAATCAGAGGCCAGCATTTCCTCGGCCAATCAGAGGCCAGCATTTCCTCGGCCAATCAGAGGCCAGCATTTCATAGGCCAATCAGAGGCCAGCATTTCCTCGGCCAATCAGAGGCCAGCATTTCATAAGCCAATCACAGGCCAGCATTTCATCGGCCAATCAGAGGCCAGCATTTCATCGGCCAATCAGAGGCCAGCATTTCATCGGTTAATCAGCGGCCAGCATTTCATTGGCAAATCAGAGGCCAGCATTTCACTGGCCAATCAGAGGCCAGCATTTCATCGGCCAATCAGAGGCTACCATTTCATTGGCCAATCAGAGGCCAGCATTTCATCGGCCAATCAGAGGCCACCATTTCATCAGCCAATCAGAGGCCAGCATTTCATCAGCCAATCAGAGGCCAGCATTTAATCCATTGGCCAATCAGAGGCCAGCATTTCATTGGCCAATCAGAGGCCAGCAATTCCTTGGCCAATCAGAGGCCAGCATTTCATCTACCAATCAGAGGCCAGCATTTCATCAGCCAATCAGGGGCCAGCATATCATCGGCCAATCAGGGGCTCGCATATCATCGGCCAATCAGCGGCCAGCATTTCATCGGCCAATCAGAAGCCAGCATTCCATCGGCCAATCAGAAGCCAGCATTTCATCGGCCAATCAGAGGCCAGCATTTCAACAGCCAATCAGAGGACAGCATTTCATAGGCCAATCAGAGGCCAGCATTTCCTCGGCCAATCAGGGCCAGCATTTCCTCGGCCAATCAGAGGCCAGCATTTCCTCGGCCAATCAGAGGCCAGAATTTCATCAGCCAATCAGAGGCAAGCATTCATCGGCCAATCAGAGGCCAGCATTTCATCGGCCAATCAGAGGCCAGCATTCCATCGGCTAATCAGAGGCCAACATTCCATCGACCAATCAGAGGCCAGCATTTCATCGGCCAATCAGAGGCCAGCATTCTATCGGCCAATCAGAGGCCAGCATTTCATTGGCCAATCAGAGGCCAGCATTTCATCGGCAAACCAGAGGCCAGCATTTCATCGGCCAATCAGAGGCCAGCATTTCATCGACCAATCAGAGGCCAGCATTTCATCAGCCAATCAGTGGCCAGCATTTCATCAGCCAATCAGTGGCCAGCATTTCATAGGCCAATCAGATGCCAGCATCCCATCGGCCAATCAGAGGCCAGCATTCCATCGGCCAATCAGAGACCAACATTCCATTGACCAATCAGAGGCCAGCATTTCATTGGCCAATCAGAGGTCAGCATTCCATCGGCCAATCAGAGGCCAGCATTTCCTCGGCCAATAAGAGGCCAGCATTTCCTCGGCCAATCAGAAGCCAGCATTTCAACGGCCAATCAGAGGCCAGCCTTTCAATGGCCAATCAGAGGCCAGCATTTCATTGGCCAATTAGAGGCCAGCATTTCATCGGCCAATCAGAGGCAAGCATTTCATCGGCCAATCAGAGGCCAGCATCCCATCGGCCAATCAGAGGCCAGCATTTCATCGGCCAATCGAAGGCCAGAATTCCATCATCCAATCAGAGACCAACATTCCATCGACCAATCAGAGGCCAGCATTTCATCGGCCAATCAGAGGCCAGCATTCCATCGGCCAATCAGTGGCCAGCATTTCAACGGCCAATCAGATGCCAGCATTTCATCGACCAATCAGAGACCAGCATTTGATTGGCCAATCAGAGGCCAGCATTTCATCGGCCAATCAGAGGCCAGCATTTCATTAGCCAATCAGAGGCCAGCATTTTATCGGCCAATCAGAGGTCAGCATTTCATCGGCCAATCAGAGGCCAGCATTTCATCGGCCAATCAGAGGCCAGCAATTCTTCGGCCAATCAGAGGCCAGCATTTCTTCGGCCAATCAGAGGCCAGCATTTCATCGGCCAATTAGGGGACAGCATTTCATCGGCCAATCAGAGGCCAGCATTTCATCGGCCAATCAGAGGCCAGCATTTCATTGGCCAATCAGAGGCCAGCATTTCATCAGCCAATCAGAGGCCAGCATTTTATCGGCCAATCAGAGGCCAGCATTATTAATAATTAATTATTAAACATTATATATATATTAAGGTTGAGGTTGAGGTAGGAGTAGAGGTTAGGATAGAGGTTGAGGTTGGGGCTGAGGTTGAGATTGGAGTTGAGATTGAGGTTTGGATTGAGGTTTGATTTGAGGTTGGAGATGAGGTTGAGGTTTAGGTTGAGGGTGGAATTGAGATTGATGTTGAGGTTGGGGCTGAGGTTTATGTTAGAGTTGAGGTTGAGGTTTGGATTGAGGTTTGGGTTGAGGTTTGGGCTGAGGTTGAGGTTGAGGTTTGGTTTGAGATTTGGGTTGAGGTTTGGGCTAAGGTTGAGGCTTGGATTAAGGTTTGGTTAGAGGTTGGAATTGTGGTTGAGGTTGGGATAGAGGTTGAGGTTGAGGTTTGGGTTGAGGTTGGGATTGAGGTTGAGATTGTAATAATGGTTGAGGTAGATGTTGAGATTTGGATTGAGGTTGAGGATTGAGTTGAGGTTGAAGTTTTGGTTAAGGTTGGGATAGAGGTTGAGGTTGATATTGGGGCTGAGGTAGAGGTTGGAGTTTAGGCTGAGGTTTGGATTGAAGTTTGGGTTGAGGTTAGGGCTGAGGTTGAGGTTGAAGTTAAGGTTAATATTTAGGTTTGGGTTGAGGTTGGGATTGAGATTGAGGTTGAGATATAGGTTAAGGTTAAGGTCGGGGCTGAGGTTGGAGATGAGGTTGAGGTTGAGGTTTGGATTGAGGTTTGGGTTGAGGTTAGGTTAGGTTAGGTTAGGTTTGAGGTTAGGTTAGGTTAGGTTTGAGGTTAGGTTAGGTTAGGTTTGGTTAGGTTTGAGGTTAGGTTAGGTTAGGTTAGGTTTGAGGTTAGATTAGGTTACGTTAGGTTTGAGGTTAGGTTAGGTTAGGTTTGAGGTTAGGTTAGGTTAGGTTTAAAGGTTAGGTTAGGTTAGGTTTGAGGTTAGGTTAGGTTAGGATAGGTTTGAGGTTAGGTTAGGTTAGGTTAGGTTTGAGGTTAGGTTAGGTTAGGTTTGAGGTTAGGTTAGGTTAGGTTTGGTGTGAGGTTAGGTTAGGTTAGGTTTGAGGTTAGGTTTGGTTAGGTTAGGTTTGAGGTTGGGTTAGGTTAGGTTAGGTTTGAGGTTAGGTTAGGTTAGGTTAGGTTTGAGGTTAGATTAGGTTAGGTTAGGTTTGAGGTTAGGTTAGGTTAGGGTAGGTTTGAGGTTAGGTTAGGTTTGAGGGTAGGTTAGGTTAGGTTAGGTTTGAGGTTAGGTTAGGTTAGGTTAGGTTTGAGGTTAGGTTAGGTTAGGTTTGAGGTTAGGTTAGGTTAGGTTAGGTTTGAGGTTAGATTAGGTTAGGTTTGAGGTTAGGTTAGGTTAGGTTTGAGGTTAGGTTAGGTTAGGTTAGGTTTGAGGTTAGGTTAGGCTTGAGGTTAGGTTAGGTTAGGTTAGGTTTAAGGTTAGGTTAGGTTAGGTTAGGTTTGAGGTTAGGTTAGGTTAGGTTTGAGGTTAGGTTAGGTTAGGCTAGGTTTGAAGTTAGGTGAGGTTATGTTAGGTTAGGTTAGGTTTAAGGTTCGTTTAGGTTAGGTTTGAGGTTAGGTTAGGTTAGGTTTGAGGTTAGGTTAGGTTAGGTTTGAGGTTAGGTTAGGTTAGGTTAGGTTTGAGGTTAGGTTAGGTTAGGTTAGGTTTGAGGGTAGATTAGGTTAGGTTTGAGGTTAGGTTAGGTTAGGTTTGAGGTTAGGTTTGGTTAGGTTAGGTTTGAGGTTAGGTTTGGTTTGGTTAGGTTTGAGGTTAGGTTAGGTTAGGTTAGGTTTAAGGTTAGGTTAGGTTAGGTTAGGTTTGAGGTTAGGTTAGGTTAGGTTAGGTTTGAGGTTAGGTTAGGTTAGGTTTGAGGTTAGGTTAGGTTAGGTTAGGTTTGAGGTTAGGTTAGGTTAGGTTAGGTTTGAGGTTAGGTTAGGTTAGGTTTGAGGTTTGAGGTTAGGTTAGGTTAGGTTTGAGGTTAGGTTAGGTTAGGTTAGGTTAGGTTAGGTTAGGTTTGAGGTTAGGTTAGGTTAGGTTAGGTTTGAGGTTAGGTTAGGTTAGGTTAGGTTTGAGGTTAGGTTAGGTTAGGTTTGAGGTTAAGTTAGGTTAGGTTTGAGGTTAGGTTAGGTTAGGTTAGGTTTGAGGTTAGGTTAGGTTAGGTTAGGTTTGAGGTTAGGTTAGGTTAGGTTAGGTTTGAGGTTAGGTTAGGTTAGGTTTGAGGTTTGGTTAGGTTTGGTTAGGTTTGAGGTTAGGTTAGGTTAGGTTTGAGGTTAGGTTAGGTTAGGTTTGAGGTTAGGTTAGGTTAGGTTAGGTTTGAGGTTATGTTAGGTTAGGTTAGGTTTGAGGCTAGGTTAGGTTAGGTTTGAGGTTAGGTTAGGTTAGGTTTGAGGTTAGGTTAGGTTTGAGGTTAGGTAAGGATTGGTTTGAGGTTAGGTTAGGTTAGGTTAGGTTTGAGGTTAAGTTAGGTTAGGTTAGGTTTGAGATTAGGTTAGGTTAGGTTAGGTTTGAGGTTAGGTTAGGTTAGGTTATGTTTAAGGTTAGGTTAGGTTAGGTTAGGTTTGAGGTTAGGTTAGGTTAAGTTAGGTTTGAGGTTAGGTTAGGTTAGGTTTGAGGTTAGGTTAAGTTAGGTTTGGTTTGAGGTTAGGTTAGGTTAGGTTATATTTGAGGTTAGGTTAGGTTAGGGTAGGTTTGAGGTTATGTTAGGTTAGGTTAGGTTTGAGGCAAGGTTTGGTTAAGTTAGGTTAGGTTTGAGGTTAGGTTAGGTTAGGTTAGGTTTGAGGTTAGGTTAGGTTACGTTAGGTTTGAGGTTAGGTTAGGTTAGGTTTGAGGTTAGGTTAGGTTAGGTTAGGTTTGAGGTTACGTTAGGTTAGGTTAGGTTTGAGATTAGGTAAGGTTAGGTTTGAAGTTAGGTTAGGTTAGGCTAGGTTTGAGGTTAGGTTAGGTTTGAGGTTAGGTTAGGTTAGGTTTGAGGTTAGGTTAGGTTAGGTTAGGTTTGAGGTTAGGTTAGGTTAGGTTAGGTTTGAGGTTACGTTAGGTTAGGTTAGGTTTAAGGCTAGGTTTGGTTAGGTTAGGTTTGAGGTAAGGTTAGGTTATGTTAGGTTTGAGGTTAGGTTAGGTTAGGTTTGAGGTTAGGTTAGGTTAGGTTTGAGGTTAGGTTAGGTTAGGTTAGGTTTGAGGTTAGGTTAGGTTAGGTTAGGTTTGAGGTTAGGTTAGGTTAGGTTTGAGGTTAGGTTAGGTTAGGTTTGAGGTTAGGTTAGGTTAGGTTAGGTTTGAGGTTAGGTTAGGTTAGGTTTGAGGTTAGGTTAGGTTAGGTTAGGTTTGAGGTTAGGTTAGGTTAGGTTAGGTTTGAGGTTAGGTTAGGCTAGGTTAGGTTTGAGGTTAGGTTAGGTTAGGTTAGGTTTGAGGTTAGGTTAGGTTAGGTTTGAGATTAAGTTAGGTTAGGTTTGAGGTTAGGTTAGGTTAGGTTAGGTTTGAGGTTAGGTTAGGTTAGGTTAGGTTCGAGGTTAGGTTAGGTTAGGTTAGGTTTGAGGTTAGGTTAGGTTAGGTTAGGTTTGAGGTTAGGTTAGGTTAGGTTAGGTTTGAGGTTAGGTTAGGTTAGGTTAGGTTTGAGGTTAGGTTAGGTTAGGTTTGAGGTTAGGTTAGGTTAGGTTAGGTTTGAGGTTAGGTTAGGTTAGGTAAAGTTTGAGGTTAGGTTAGGTTAGGTTAGGTTTGAGGTTAGGTTTGGTTAGGTTTGATGTTAGGTTAGGTTAGGTTTGAGGTTAGGTTAGGTTTGAGGTTAGGTAAGGATTGGTTTGATGTTAGGTTAGGTTTGAGGTTAGGTTAGGTTAGGTTAGGTTTGAGATTAGGTTAGGTTAGGTTAGGTTTGAGGTTAGGTTAGGTTAGGTTATGTTTAAGGTTAGGTTAGGTTAGGTTAGGTTTGAGGTTAGGTTCGGTTAAGTTAGGTTTGTGGTTAGGTTAGGTTAGGTTAGGTTTGAGGTTAGGCTAGGTTAGGTTTGGTTTGAGGTTAGGATAGGTTAGGTTAGATTTGAGGTTAGGTTAGGTTAGGTTTGAGGTTATGTTAGGTTAGGTTTGAGATTAAGTTAGGTTAGGTTTGAGGTTAGGTTAGGTTAGGTTAGGTTTGAGGTTAGGTTAGGTTAGGTTTGAGGTTAGGTTAGGTTAGGTTTGAGGTTAGGTTAGGTTAGGATAGGTTTGAGGTTAGGTTAGGTTAGGTTTGAGGTTAGGTTAGGTTAGCTTAGGTTCTAGGTTAGGTTAGGTTAGGTTAGGCTCGAGGTTGGGTGAGGTTAGGTTTGGTTTGAGGTTAGGTTAGGTTAGGTTAGGTTCGAGGTTAGGTTAGGTTAGGTTAGGTTTGAGGTTAGGTTAGGTTAGGTTCGAGGTTAGGTTAGGTTAGGTTAGGTTCGAGGTTAGGTTAGGTTAGGTTAGGTTCGAGGTTAGGTTAGGTTAGGTTAG